>PVJA010030292.1:0-14975 GCA_004027025.1 Myocastor coypus | reverse complement strand
GCAGCATGTGGTGCTGGGGATCGAACCGCGGTCCTTGAAGCCACCCAAGCTTTCCCAAGCAGGCGCTTTAGACCACTGAGCCAGTCCACCAAGTTTGTCATTAGTGAAGGCTTGCATCTGAGACTGAGGAAATCTTGTGTGGCAGATGAAAGTCATCCTGGGGCCTTTGAACCCTCAGTTAGAAGGTGACAGGAGTTGTGAAGACCACTCAGGTGACAAGGGCTCAGGATCAGAAAGAGGAGAGTTGTTGGGTGGAGTGATCTGGGTACTACTCAGCTTGGGTGATATGGAACCAGGAGGGCAGGCTGGCTGGTGACTTTTATCACTGATGGGAGAACAACCAGGTGAGGGTCTATCCATGTAGGATCTAATCCTGTAGGGTTAGCTGTTCAGCAAGACTCGGGGCTCTGGCAAAGATACCTCAATGGGTGCCTTGGGCCCCAATCATTCCTCTTCAGTGGCAAGACCAAGCAGGCAACTATTGATGGGTCTGGCTACAGTGAGTTCTCCTGTGAGTGTAGGGAATTTGATGACTTTACCCACTCTCTGGTGGACAGGGCAGTTGCATTTTCAGTGACCCTTGAACTTATCGATGGGACTGGGTCCCAGTGGTGGCTGCAGGTTGGGGCAGGCTCATGCCTAGTGTCCTTCACTGCACATGAAACTGTCCAGGAGGAACTCAGGTAGCAGCACTGTTTAGGCTCAGCATCACCTTGCTAAGGTCCTGCTTTGTGGGAAATCCTGAGAGTCACAATCCAAAGCTAGCACTCATGTATAGTTAATTTTTGTCTCTATTATTTAAGATGAACAAGCAAGATTAAGTAAATCTCCCTAGTGAGGTTTGAGGGCTGAGATCTGTTTTTAAGCTTGGCACAAATGTCAGGAACAGACAGGAGTATAAAATAGGAATTAAAAATGATTGTTTTTTTTCAGGAGAATCCGTGTCTACGTTAGTATACTTAGTTGGGAGTGATACACTTAATTATTTTTTTTTTCTTGTTTCAGAACCTTTGTTTGTTTATTCACTCATTTTTATGGCCGGCTCAGCTCGCCCCGAGGGCAGGGCTGGCGCAGCATGTGGTGCCGGGGATCGAACCGCGGACCCTGCAGCCGCCCAAGCTTCCCCAAGCAGGCGCTTTAGACCACTGAGCCATCCCGCCGGGCCCCGATACACTTAATTAGTAAAATTTTATCTGAGTATATGAAGTATAACCCAAAAGTTTTTTTTTTTCCCCCAACCATGGATGTTCTAGTAGTTAAATCACTATAAAATGTTAACAGACAACAGTTATACAATTTTACAGAAATCATTTGACATTAATAGTCATAGTAGCATAGTAGCATAGTGTAACAGTCATGAGGAAATCTTATTTATTTATTTATTTATTGTGGAACCGGAGGTTGAATTCAAGCCCTTGCACTTGCCAGGCAAGTGCTTATTCTACTGAGCTATCTCCCCAGCAGCCATGAGGAAATCTATTGCATAAGTTTTTGTAAGAAAATTATCATTTGACTGGTTACCTCATGTTGGACTGACGTGAATCTCTTATTATAAACATCTGGTGCATAAGAGAAAGACATGTTTAAATCTTTAAAAAACTCATTGTAGACTATGGTACGTTTGGAAGACATAACTACATGTAATATCAAGAGCATCTTTTATGAAGAAACCTCATTGTAATGTTATTCTTTGAAAAACTATGTTTTAACCAATGACCGAATTATTGGGGGGTTTCTTCTAAGAGGCTTTGGAGATTATTTGGGTTCCTAATTAATGAGTAAAGGTTGACCACTCCTCTACCAATTAAGAGTCCTGCCAATAATCTCTCCCTTTTTTAATGATTTTATTTACTTTTTTTGGTGGGACCAGTGTTCAAAGTCATGACCTTGCACTTGCCAGGCAGGCACTTGTGCCATGGAGCTATCTCCCTAGCCGGTTTTACTGATTTCTGATTAACTAACTATAAACTGATTTTGATATCACTTACACCAGTTGATAACTCAGGAAAAAGCATGCTTTTAAATCTATATTTTATTTATTTATTTTGTGGGACCGGGGTTCAAACTCACGACCTTGCACTTGCCCAGCAGGCACTTGTGCTTCGGAGCCATCTCCCCAGCTCCCTAAATCTATATTTTAAAGAGCAAATAAAACGAGGAACAGCTTGTTCACAGAATGACATATGAACACATACACAGAACACACAAATAAGTATCTTTACAAAATCAGAGTGCAGTCATATGTATATGAGTGTGTATGTATTAATATAATTACATGATATAAAATTTTATTTATTTATTTATTTATTTATTTATTTATTTATTTAGCTGTACCAGGGATTGAATTCAGGATCTTGCGCTTGCCAGGCAAGTGCTTAGTCTACTGAGCTATCTCCCCAGCCTACAGTCAAATATATTTTTTACAAAACTAGATTATACTAACATCTTTAAATTTGTAATTATAAAAAAACTAGACAGAACTTTTGTAGGTTAATTAATACAGATTTCATAAGAATTTAAAAACTATAAAAACCTCTTATTTATAGCTATTATATATCGCAGGAGGCTGCAAGAGGACGGTGACTCATGAGATGAGGCACTAAAAGGTGATGCTCTGACATCACAAAAGGAGCAACTGCAGGATGGTGGTGACCCACCATATCTCTGGTGCTGCAAACTGGTGCTCTGGGATGGCTATATGGTAATGAAGATAGTGGCAGCTCATCATGTGATGGGGTGCCACAAGTCAGCACCCTGACATCATAGGAGTGACTTGACAGTGGGGGTAGATCGTCACATGACACGCAAGATGGTGGTGGCTTGTCATGTTGACAGGGCGCTATGGAGCCAGTGCTCTGATGTCACAGGAGGCACGATCCTATAGTGATGGTGGATGAACACATGGTGTGCAAGACGGCAGTGACTGACTACATGGAGAACAGTTGGAATGCAGGAGGGGAAAAGATAGGAGAAGCAGCCACAGGCACCTGAGGTTCCTATGTGTAGGAGGAAAGAGAGGTGGCAGAATCTACAGTGGACATGGAGGCAGAAGCAGAAGGCAGAGATGTTGCTATAGAAGACAGAGGAGACTGACAAGACAGTTTTTGATGAAGGGGATGGAAGGCTAGTACTGGAAGATATGCCAGGGGATAGCAGAGGGAAGAAGCTGGGAGGAATGTAGTTTTCCAAGGCAACAAAAGATTTTAAAGGATTTCTGGCCATTTGCCATTGCAAGGAGGGGCACTGTTATTATTTTAATATGCTTTGTCCCCTCTCAAACTCAAGTTGGAGTTTCGTATCCATTCTAATATTTAAGAGGATTAAAGTCATCAAACTGAAGTCCTGTGAGTGCATATTGGTAATTTTCTTCCCCTATTTTGTACTTTAGTCTTCTTCATATTCAAAGTACTGAGGGCTGATCAGAATCTTGGTTACCTGGGGAGGGTGGACGCAGCACAAGATATGGAAAGACAAAGAGAAATTTGCAGTTTTAGAGAGAGTGGGAGGTCGGTACCCTGGCTTGGGCAAAGACAAAGACCTCTTTGGCTGCTGACTTTGATTAGTTGGGGAGGGGCATTACTTTTCCTGGAACACTGAGTACAGTAAGAAGAAGGTGATAGAATGAGGAACAAGTTTGGCATTACAAAAAAAAAAAGTTAAGATCTTTTCCCACAAAGATGTTATCTTGCCCCAGGGGCACAGGGGTTCCTGGATTATATCCCACCCAGCCAGGAAGCCCACAGCCTTCAGCAAAAACTTCCTTATAGGGGCTGGGGAGATAGCTCAGTAGAATAAGTGCTTGCCTGGCAAACGCAAGGATCTGAGTTCAATCCCCGGTCCTGCAAAAAACAAAACAAAAACAAAAACTTCCTTATGCCTGAAGGAAGTCCACATCTATCTGCCTGGTGACCATGGAGCCTGGGATTCGGGCCCCACAGATCTATCACATAGTCTGGTCCCCAACACCAAAGATGTATTTTCTTGAAAAAAATACAAAGTGATGTAATCATGAATAGAGACAGAACCTTGGTTTGTGAAGTCTAAAGCTCATATACACTTAAAAAGCCATCAATTACTACAAACATTATAAAAATGCAGAAATAAAATCACAATGTTTTGATTAATAAAACAGGAAGGCCTTTAGGAAACTTTCCTTTTTCCTATAACTTTTATTTTGCTCTTTATTTATATTTGGGTTTCTCATATAAGAGAAACGATGTTATTTAAAATTGTGTATCTGATCTTTTTCACTTAATGTTCTCAAGGTGCATCTATTTTCCAACAAATGACTCTTCTTTCTTTATGGTACTAGTAATCAACTGTGCATAAATGCCACTTTTCCTTTTATCCATTAATCTTTTGATGGACATGGAGGCTGTTTCCAAGATTTAGCTATTGTGAACTGTGCTACTATGAGAATAGGTATACATGTATCACTGTAATATGATATCTTTAATTCTTTTGGGAAGATCCTTAGAAAGAGGAAATGAGTAAAACGAAATTTCTTGTTTTGGCTTTTTGGGGAAAGTTCATACTGATTTCCATGGTGGCTGTACTAGTTAACATTCTCAGCAGCAAAGCAGAAAGCTTCTTCTCCTACTCCAAATTCACCAGCATTTAATCTTTTTTTTTTCATGTATTTATTTCACATTTGTGCTTGTTCTGAGAAATGACTTCATTTCAATTACTCATTTTTGTGTGAATCTTTTATTATGGGGAGTTTAAATTTTTCTGAGTCCTTTGTATATTCTAGATATTAGTTCTTTGTCCAATGAATAGCAGCCAAAATTTTTTCCCATGGCAACAGTCTCTTCATTCTGTTGTTTGTTGGCTTTGCTGTGCAGAAACCTTTTAATTTGTAGGGTCTTTGTCTCAGCAATGAGAAAAAGTAACTAAGACAAAAAAATGAAGATTAACTAAGACCTTTTTTGTCTTAAGTTACTTTTTCTTGTTGCTAAGACAAAATAAGCGACACCCAAAGTTAAAGGGGTGAAAGTTTACTTGGCTCAGAGTTTACAGAAATTTTAATCCATGGTTGACAAGCTCTAAGGCAGGGTGGCATGGCAGAGCGCATCACAGAGGAGGAACTGTCCACAAGAAAACAGACATGAGCAATCAAGAGACCTTCGCAGCTTCTTTCTGCCATTATATTCTATCTAGGATACTGGGTTTAGGGCAGTGGCAGACCACTTTGTAGACTGACTTAGTAATCACCACCCTTAATCCTAGCACTCTTAGTCCTAGTATTACATCACCAATAAATCATATACTCTAGATCCAGCCACAGATGAAAAAGCCCTACCTTGACTGCATGAGGCTTTGTGGGGACATCTAGTCATAAGCCATTTGTTGAATCTTGGTATTATTTCTTGTGCAATTCGTTTTCTGCTTAGGAAGTTCTTGGTTATGCCCGTCTCCAGGAGTTCTACCTATTTTATCTTCCAGCTGGTTGTTTCCTTTTTAATATTTAAAGCTATAAATCCATTTGATTTTAGTTAAATAAATGGTGAGGGATACAAGTTTAGGTTCAATCTCCAGCATGTGCATAGTCAGTTTTTCCAGTACCATTTGTTACAGAAGTTATCATTTCTTCAGCCTAAGTTTTGGCTACTCTGTCAAAGAAGGTAAGTGAATATACACAGTTGTTTGTGCTTTCTTGTTCTGTCCCCTGGATCCACATGTCTTTTTATTTTGCAAATACCATGACGTTTTTCATTATAGCTTTGGAGTAAACTTTAACACTGATTTCTGATGCCTTCTGCCCTGGAGTTTTGGCCTAGATTTGCTTTTGCTATCCTAAGTCTCTCCTGGTTCCATGTGAATTATAGGGCTGTTTTCCCTAGTTTTGTAAGGTATTTTGATTGGGATTGCATTAAATCTGCATAGTCAGCTTTGGAAGTATGGTCATTTTGAATATATGTTCTGTCTATCTAGGAGTAAGGATTAGCGTTCTACTTTTTGATGTCTTCCTCAATTTCTTCAGCGGTCTGCAGTTTTCATTGTAGAGTTCTTTCACTTAAATTCCTAAATTTTCTTGATGCTATTGTGAAAAATATGGTCTCCCTGCTTCCTTGATGTTATTGTTGTATAGGAATGTTATTGATTTTTGTGTGTTGACTTTGTATAATACTAATGCTAGTGAATTTGGTTATTAATTACAGGTTTTTTTTATATACTGTGGATCAAACTCAGGACCTTGTGCTTGCCAGGCAGATGCTTATGCCACTGAGCTATATCCCTGGCTAATTGTAATTCTTTCGGTGGAATTTTTTGGGGGGATTTTTGCAAATAATTTGACTTTTTCCTTTTTCGGTATATATATATGCCTCATTTCTTTCTCTTGCCTGATGGTTCTGGCTAATGTTTCAAGAATCATATGGAAAAAGAGTGGTGATAGCAGACATCATTGTCTTGCTCCTGACTTAAAAACTTTCAGCCTCTCTCAATTTAATATGTCATAAGTAGCTTTCATAAGGTTGGTACAAAGTTCTTCTGTATCTACTTTCTTCAGTTTTTATCATGATTATCAATGTTGAATTTTGTCAAAGATTTTATGTCATTTGAGATGAGCAGTGATTTTTGCCCTTACTTTTTATGTGCTGTATTACTTTCATTGATTCGCTTATGTTGAGCCATCCCTATATCACTGGGATGACTCCAACTTGGTCATGGTGCATAATCTTTTTGATAATTTGCTATATCATTTTTGCCACTATCTGGTAACATGGCCTGTAGTTATTATGATTACTTTTTACTGGGTCATTGTTTGGTTTTGGAATCAGGGTAATATTAGGTTTCAGAAACAACTTTGAGAGTGAGCTTTCTTTTCCATTTCATTATTCAATTAAGAGTTTGAAGGTAATGGCATTAATTCTTCCCTAACATCTTCTTTCCTTCCTTCTTTCTTTCTTTCTTTCTTTCTTTTTTCTTTCTATCTTTCTTTTGGTGTCAGGAACTGAACTCAGGACCTTGAATACACCAGCCAGGTGTATTCAACACCAGCCCGAAAAATTCTTAGGAAATTTATCACTGAGTTCATTAGGATTGCTTTGTTGTTGTCTGTTTTTTAAATTGAATATAGGCCCTTTTTGAGACAGGGTCTTACTATGCTGCTCAGGCTGGCCTTGAACTAACTTTGCAGCCCAGGCTGGTCTCAAACTTACAATCCTCTTGCCTCAGCCTCTTGGGTGCTGGGGTTACAGGACTGGATTTTTCTTATTTGGTAGTTTGGATTTCACCTTTTTCATTTCTAAGTACTTTCATTTGCTCTCTTCATTCCTTTATTTTTGTAGACGGATCTAGAGATTTGTCTATCTTGTTTGTCCTACTGAAGAACCAGCTCTTCTGTTTATTCTTTGTTATGTCCAATTTTATTACCTTCAACTCTGAGCCTTTATAATTTTCTTTCTTGTGTTAGCTTTGGATTTGAATATTTTTTGGAACTTGAGGTAAATCTTTAGGTTATTTGTTTGGACTGTTTTTCTGAGGTAGGCATTTAGAGTATAAACTTCCCTTTTAGGATTGCTTTTATTGTGACCCCTGGATTCTGATATGTGATATAACAGTGTGATATAATGCGATTATAATTTCATTTGATAAGTTGTCTAATTTCCTGTGTGTCCCATTGATTAAGAGAGTATTGTTCATGTTCAATGCATTTCTATAATTTCTGTGGTTTCTTTTGCCTTTTGATTACTAGTTTCATTGCACTATAATCTGATAACATGAACACAATTTTACAATACTTAAACTTGCTTTATGAGCTAACATGTGGTCTATCCTGGTGAGTCCCACATGCTGCTGAGAAGAATGTGTACCTTGTAGTTGTTGTAGGACACTGTAGACAGCTGTCAAGTCTATCTGGGAGTTTGGCTCAACTCATATCTTCTCTTCTCTTCTTCTTTTCTTTCTCCTTCCTTCTTCCCTTCTTTCAAGCTAGTAGATCTGTTTGTGACAGTGAGCTATTGAGGTCTCCCATTATAACTGTGTTGGTATTTATCAGACTTTTGAAAATGTCCAATAGTGTTTGCTTTAGAAAGGTTGGTATGCCAGTTTTAGGTGCCTATATGTTTATAAATTTTATCTTTTCTTGTTGATTACCTTGACTAAAATGTAGTGACCTTCTTTCCCTCTTCTGATCAGTTTTGGCTTGAAATTCAGTTTTTCTGAAATTAGGACAGCTACTTCTGCTTTTCTCCAGGATCCTGCTACACTATTTTTCATCCTTTGATTTATAATTTGTGAACTACCTTTTGAATTGAATGCTTCTTGCATACTGCATTTCACTGGGTTTTACTTCTTGACTCATTCTGTCAATTTCTGTCTTTTTACTTTTTTTTTTTTCTTGGTACCAGAAATCAAACACAGGATCTCATGCTTACCTGGCAGGTACTGTGCCACTGAGCTATATCCCCAGAAATTTCTGCCTTTTTATTGGAGAATTAAGAGCATTCACTTTAAGAATTATTGATACAGCCTTATCCCAATCACTGCGTCATTTTTCTGTTGCTGCCTCCCCCTCCTCGCCACAGGAATCTTGCTTAGCTGCTCACCCTTTGTGGTGTATTCATTTTATTAATTTGGTTGGAGGGGGAGGGCACTGTTGGCTTCATTGTTCCTGGCATACCACTGAAAAATTTTTTAGAGTTCTGGTTTGGTGATCATAACTTTCCAAAGGTGCTCTTTATCATAGAAGTACTGTATTTTTCTCTCAATTTTGAAGAAAAGCTTTGCAGGATATATTCATCTAGGAGTTATCTTTGCGGGACTGAATCATTTTGCTCCAACCTTTCTGGGTCTTTATAAGTTTTGTGTTGAGAAGACTGCTGTGATTCTGACCATTTTACCTTTATAAATGATACATTTCTCTTGTGCATCAGCTTTTAAGGTGTTGTCCCTGTTATGGACATCTGGTATTTTGAGTATAGTGTCATGTAGACAGATTCTCTTTGATCATGCCTATTTAGGTTGCTATATGCCTCACCTATCTCTATTTTTACTTTTCTTTCTATTTTGAATGTTTTCTGCTGTTATTTCTATGGACAGGTTTATTATACCATTGGTATTACCATCTCATTTTTCTCTTATTTCAATTAATCTTTGTTTAAAACAGTCTTTTATTTCTTTATTTGGTACAGGGTCTCATTATGAAATTTACACTTGTAGTCATCCTCCTGTCTCAGCCTCCTGAGCGCTGGAATTATAGGCATGTGCCACCATGCCCGGTTTTGGGGCTGGCACAGTGCACTTGGGGTTCCAGGGCCAGAATGGCATGTGGTACTAGGAAACAAACGCAGGTCCTTGTGCTTGCCAGGTAGGCATTCAGACCCCCGAGCTATCTCCCCAACCCTCAATGAATCTTAAATAAGTCTTCTTTGGGACATCTGGCAGTTATTTGGTCCATTTTTCATGTTCTCTTATTGCTTCTTTTTCTTTCTTTCTTTCTTTCTTTTTTTTTTTTTTTTTTTTTTTTTTTTTTTTTTTTTTTTTTTTTTTTTTTTTTTTTTTTTTTTTTTTTTTTTTTTTTTTTTTTTTTTTTTTTTTTTTTTTTTTTTTTTTTTTTTGTCTTTTTGAGACAGGGTTTCAGTAAGCAGTTCAGACTGGCCTTCAGCTCACTTTGTAGCCCAGACTGGTCTCAAACTCACACTGATCCTCCTGCCTCAGCCTCCCAAGTGCAGGGATTACAGGCGTGTGCCACCACGCCCAGCTCTCTTATTGTTTCAAGGTATCTATAAGTAACAACTTTGAAAGCATCCCTCTTTTCATTCTGACATTGAAGCCTCACTTGGTCACTCCTGTTGCCCACATTCTTTCAATACAAACTTTACTATCCTGGACTTCCATTTGGAACACTTTCATGAACTCTTTAATTCTTTGCTAAACTGATTATTAGTATTCTGTATCATTTTGTTTAATTCAGCTTTCTGTAAGCTCTCTAATCACTTGGTTTAATTCCATTACCCACTTAGTTATATCTTTTGTGATCCCACTAAACACGTCACGATCTGTTTTTATACTTCCCAGTTACCTGTCAAATAATTTAGGTGTATGGATTTTGTTTTCTCCCCTTTTGATGTCCCTAGCATCAGCTTTTGGAGAGCTGAGTTATTTATTTATTTATTTATTTATTTTTGCCTTGTCTTCTTACATTTCTATTGTTCTTTGCTTACTTATGTTTTGTATTTAGGTGTGTGGTCACTAATAATGTAAAGACTTTAATGCTAGTATGGAGATCTCTTTAGTCAGCTTTCAAATGATATACTCTGGTCATGGCTAACTATGGTCCTTTGCCTTTGTCCTAAGACCCAACCACTTCTGTTAATTTGGGAAGGAAGGGGCTAGGGAGACAGCTTGGAGGCATAACAGCCTCCTTGCAAGCACAAAGTCTTGAGTTTGATTCCTGGTACAAAACAACAAAAAAAAAAATTGGGAAGGAAGGAGCGGTGCTATTGATCCAACACTCAGTTCTTGGAGAATGGTGTATTGTTAATATCACAAGAGCAACCTGCCATTGGCATACAGAGAAAACTCTTTAACAGCAACATTATGTGACCTTGGAAATACCAAGGAATCAGGAACAGTAGTATCATAAAAGAACAAATGATATACCACTTTTAACCATAGAAAAGAAATCCACAATAGTACAACCATTAAGACGAATCCCCTGGATATTAAAATATACTAAATATATATATTAAGTATATACTAAATGCAATAACTTTATCTCTACTAATAGTAGAAAAGATTGCAGCAGTAACAACATGCAGTTAATATGTGAAAATTAGTAAGGCTTAATGGTTTTATAACTAAAATTATAAGAGGTTTGGTATGGGAGAATGCAAGAAAATTTTTTTGAAAAATTAGGTGATGGAAGGAGAGAAAAATGAGACAAAGGATCCTATTAAGGAGTGGAAGGATATTTATAGAATTAGATAAAGGTGTCAGGGAAAAAGCACATGAGAAATAGACAAAAGGAAGAAATAGTATAGAAAACAAAAGTAAGAAAAAGAAAAAAGTAACAAAAAAGGACAAGGAAAATTCCACAGAACACATAAAAGCTAGAGAAAGAGGAGAAAATGAGGGAAAAGAAAAAGCAAGTCTAGAATTAAAAAAAAAAAAATCTCATGTATTGTTCAAAGAGTGGTTTTCTTCCTGGATCCACAGTTTTAGAGTCTAGCAATTTAGGTTTTTCTCCCACTTAACCTTAAGACCTACGTGTTTGTGAAGTTACCCCCTCTCTATTTCAGAGGCTCCTCCATTTACCCCAGGCTGTGGAAATGTCCAATCAGAAGTGTCCCCACTTGTGCTGTTAGATAGGGAAGTCAGTCATAGTCAAGACCTGTGCTGGACGCAGGAAGTAGAATAAGGGCTCAAATGTCCATGGCACTCAAGACAGGCTTGTCCTCCCCCAGTGAGGTGGGTGTAGGGTGGGGAGCAGCTTTTGTATTCTTCCTGGCCAGAACTAAAATCTCCATGGAGGTCTACTTCTTGCCCATTTGTGACCCTCTTCTGTGGCTATCTCCTACCCAGTCAATGTGACTTGGCCCATTATTATGATGTTATTGATACACTGGGTCAATTTGAAAAGTTTAGAAGTTTAAGTCAGAAGAAAGCCAGAGTCCTCACTCTGTAAATATCCTGAGCTTGTAATGAAGAAGTTATGGAGATGGTGTGGGTGGATAGCTGATACACAATATAAGAGAGGGAAAGAGGCCTGCTTCTCTGCTATTTATTTATTTTGGCTTTTTGAGACAGGGTCTCACTATGCAGTTCAGGCTGGCCTTGAGCTCATTTTTGTAGCCCAGGCTGGTCTCGAACTCGCACTGATCCTCCTGCCTCAGCCTCCTGAGTGCTGGGATTACAGGCGTGTGCCACCACGCCCGGCTCACAGGTTTTTATTCCTACTGCTTTTGCTGTCTTCTGCAGCCTTGAACTGTTGTCACTGTGCCATGCCACCCTGTCTGGGAGCCAGGTGATTTTGGGCTGAAACCTGCACAAACTGTGAGATTAAATAAACCTTTCCTTGTTTAACTTTGGGTGTCAGATATTTTGTCTCAACAAGTGTAAAGTTCCTAAGATACTACCTCTCATTTGGTAACATGGGATAAGTCTCAAATTCAATCAATCCCTTCCCAGAATGGGGCCTGTCCAAAAATTCTCCTGCTGTACAGTGCAGGGATCTTCTCAATTTGTTTCCAGCTGTGTTGAAGGAGGGCCCCCCACCCACCACAGGTTTGTCCCTGCAGATCAAATGAATGAACCGTAGGCTTCCTCTGTAACCCATGTCTCTGGCCCAGTCCTGCTGTTGTTTCTCTCTGCAGCCACCAGCACTCAGCTGTTTTCTTCAGAGCCAGGCTCTCTCCTCAAGGTGCAAGCTGGGATATGAGGAGAGAGCCCAGACTGTTTCACTCCATTGCACTGTGGTCCACCTCTCCCTGTTTCACTGTTTCATTGTGGTCCATCTTTCAAACTTCCTAATAGTTTTTGATTTTCCTGCCAGTTCCTTCCTGATTACTGGTGATCTATTTCTCTTCTTTTGTACCCCCAAGTTGTTATTTTCCAGGGCTGGATTCCAAGGAGAGGCTAAATTTCACTTCCAATCATTACTCTGCTACCTTGATTTAGGCTGGTGGCTTTATAAGAGATGTGTGTGTCCATTTCTTGCCATGCAATATGCTATGTCACCTTGGGACTCCACCAACAAGGAGGCAATCACTCAATATGGTCTTACTTTTGGAATGGAACTACAAGCCCTAATAGACCTCTTTTCTTTATAACGTACCCTGTCTGTGGTATTATGTTAAGAACAGAAAATGGACTAATACGCAATTCAAAGAAGCTGTTCCAAGTATGATCACGTTGACTTCAACCCACATGAATTTGCAGTAAGCACCAATGTTCAATCTCTTAACAATTAGTTTAAATTTCTTGCTGGGTGTGGTGGCGCATGCCTGTAATCCCAGCACTCGGGAGGCTGAGGCAGGAGGATTAGTGTGAGTTTGAGACCAGCCTGGGCTACAAAAGTGAGCTCAAGGCCAGCCTGAACTGCATAGCAAGACCCTGTCTCAAAAAAACAAAACAAAAAAATTCTAAATTTTTTAGGTCTGAGAAATGAAGCTTTATGTCACTATTCTTTAGGAGTGGTAATGTGAGAGTCTAATGATAGAGTTTATCCTAAAATTTTCTTTTTTGTAGTCAGAGACTTGGAGAAGCCATTTCCTCAGATAGCCTGTGTACTGCACTCTGGGTTTACATGTTCATTTCACAAATACTGATATAGCATCTAATGTGTTAGAACTATTTCAAATGCTAGAAAAAAGTAGCGAACATGAAATAAATATTGCTGACCTTATGGAGTTTACACTGTTATTTTTTCTACAATAAAATACTATGCTTTAGTTTTGAATGCGTTAGTTTTGAATCTGTCCATATGTCATGAAAGGGTTTTTTACCTCTCCATCTAGGCAATGTAAGACACAAATTCATCAAAGAATAAAACAGTTAAGACCTATGAGTTCTGCCCACAGTATGGTTTAAAAAACATTATTCCACAGCAAGATGATAATAATATAATTTTAATGTTCTTTCTGAATCTTCAGTTTACTCAGAGTTATCAAAACAATCAAACCTAGTGATACCTTTTCTTAAAACCTTCCAAAGCATTTCTATTTTTTCACAGGATTAAGTCCAAAATATTTAATATGGCTTGTGGTGGCACTGCACATATGACTGGTTCCTGTCACCTCAACTCAAAGCACTCCATCTTAGTTGCTCAATGTTCCCACCTTACTAGTTTTGTTTTAATCATTTTATTGTTCCTAGGACTCAATACCCAACATCAAGAAACTGAAGGAAAGTGAGGGTTATTTTGACTCACGGTTTGAAGGTTTCAGTCCATAGTCAGCTGGCTCTGGGGCAGGAACAGCACCATGGAAGCCCTGGTTGAGAAGGCAAATTGCTCAGTGCCATGGTGACTAGGAAGTGGAGAGGAAGGGAGCAGATGGGGAGAGAGACATGCTTTTCTAGGCCATGACCCCAGGACCCACCTTTCCTAATCGGGCCTCACCTCCTGACAGCACATTTAGCTATAACCCCATCAGTAGACTCACCCACCAGTGAGTACAGCACCCTCATGATCAAACACCTTCCAAAAGTCCTGCCCATGAGCGCATGGAGCTTGGGCATTAGCACGGAGATGCAAACCCTAACAGTCTTTGTCTGTTACCTGCCAAGATCCTCACATCTCATGTTGTCACCCTGTGCCAGAAACACTTCTCCCACCTTCACAAGGTTTATTTCCACTTGCATCCATAAGATTCAGCTTAAATGTCATTTTCTCCTAGAAGCGATTTCTACTTCCATCCTATCACACACTGACTATTGCATAGTAATTTATACTATTATTTAATGAATATCAACTGCATTCAACCAAGAGTTTTATGAAACAGGGTATGTACAATTTGTTTACCACTATCTCTGTACATAGCCAAAGATTTAACTAATATTATATGTTCAATAAATGTTTTCATTTATTGAAAAAGAGATGCTTTCCAAAAGAACCCAATTAGGACAAGAAGACTAAACAATTCCCTTAAAAAGTAAAAAGTACTTGATTGCTATATATTATGATGCAATGTAAATATGAATACAAAAGTGAAAAAAGGATTTATTAGATAAGGAAGATAATAACAAAGGTACAGGAAGGAAACTGATACATAATCATGGCTACCTGCAAAAGAAGAATAAGGAAAATAATTTTATTTAAAATAAAAATTGGGCCGGGCGTGGTGGCTCACGCCTGTAATCCTAGCACTCGGGAGGCTGAGGCAGGAGGATTGGTGCGAGTTCGAGACCAGCCTGGGCTACAAAAGTGAGCTCAGGACCAGCCTCAACTGCATAGCGAGACCCTGTCTCAAAAAGACAAAAAATAAATAAATAAATAAAATAATAAAAAAAAATAAAAATTGGTTAAAAAA
>PVJA010030291.1:15528-20528 GCA_004027025.1 Myocastor coypus | reverse complement strand
AATGTTCTTTAGAACAGGGCTAGCAAACTGTCTTGAACACTTAATACTCGCAGGCAATTTTTCTGGATAATTCCATTCAATTTTATGATGACCTTTGGGCATGATTACTCTTACTATTGCTGCTCTTCCCATTTTAGAGACAAGGACACCAAGGCTCAAAGAGACCAGGGATGCTGTCCATTTCTCTCAGCTAGAAGGGGCATCCACACCTTGGCCAGGGCACTTGGCCGCTGTGCCAGATGATCTCAGCAGCAGAGCCCTCTCAGCGTCAGCAGTGACTGACTGCAATACTCATTTCCACCTGTCACTGAGCTTTTTGTCTTGAGAAAAGCAGAGGCTAGATAGATCTTTCAGTAGGGACTGCAGTGGATCAAGAAGGTCTGGTGATGGTGCCCACTGGCCCAGTGACACAGCCACCCAGGAAAGCCCATCAGTGGAACGCCACTCCTGCCCTCTCTGTTTGTTCAAGCTCTTTAAGTTGGAAGGAGCCACTTGATTTCTTTCAGAGGGCTCTGTTCACATGCTGACAGGGGCATTTCTGCGCAGTGACTGGCTCCCCAGTACCAACTGGACAATGGGCTGCCTTCATTCATTGTCTTTGTAGGTCCCTGGACCCATTTATTGGCTTCTGGAGGGATCTCTGGTAAGACACGTTGTATCTCAAAGGAGAGTTACCATTATTCACGCCAAATAACAAACAAGCCACAGGCATCACAGGAGGCAGGGAATAGGACATGAGTAGCCTCTTCTAGTAATGCACAGGTGGCCACAGCCCAAGCTGCACCCCCTACCTAAGGATGCAATCTTGTCAACATGTACGTGTATATTCAAACCTAAATGACTCTTCTGTGTCTGAAACCACAGATAAAGTTTTATGGGCTGAGAATAAATCCCTGAAACCAGGCTCTTGGCTGCAGTCTCCACATGGGCATGTGAATCACCTGCAGCATGGATAGCACGATCCTGCTTGCTCGTTCCAATAGGGGCCAGGCTCCAGTTTAAGGAAGGAGGGGTCACTCACAGAGCTAGTAGCTTAAGAGGTTCCAACAAAATCTTTACGTATGCTCCCAAGTTATGTTTTTTCAATGGCTCCGATCAACCACTTTACTCAAGAATGTGAAGGGTTATTATCTGATCATTTAATAAAAGATTTTACCAACATCTTCAATGAGTCTCACATCATGTGACCTAATCTTACTTTTAGGTCAAATTAAGGTTTAATGTAGCTAGTGGCCCTAGGATTTCTGAAATACTTGTCTTATAGGTAGAGAAGGGAGTGAAAAATAGAGATATTAGGACAATGGCCGTTGGGTCCCTGTAGTGCTGTGACCCCTGAAATGTAAGAGAAGTGTTAGGTTTGTTCAGGTAAGGGGCAGACAGAATGCCCTCAGGGGAGGGTTCAAGTTCAGCAGCAACTATCTTGGGCTTCTGAGCCTCTAGCTTCTCCAGTATATTCTCCAGGAAAAGCTGATTTTCTTTCTTTCTTTCTTTCTTTCTTTCTTTCTTTCTTTCTTTCTTTCTTTCTTTCTTTCTCCTTCCTTCCTTCCTTCCTTCCTTCCTTCCATCCTTCCTTCCTGTTACTTTTCTTTGTCTGTATCTAGTACAGGCTCTTCAGGGTCTTGCTACACAGATTGAACTCGTAGTGTTCAACCCCCCAAGCTCTGGGGTTCCCAGGGTGCACCATCATGCCCAGTCTCATTCTCTGTCTCAGCGAGCCCCAGGGGCAAGGCCAGTGCAGCATGCTGGGAATCGAACCCCGGCCCCTGCGTCTGCGTGAGCAGGCACCTCAATCCGCTGAGCTATCTGGCTGGCCTGAAGGGCTGGCTTCTGAGGCATGTACCTAGCTCTTTACCCACTGCATCTGTCATCTCCTTCGATTCTCTCAGCTCTGCCAAGCCTTCAGTTCCTATGAGCTCCATTTTACAGATAAGAAAACCCGAGCTCAGAAGATACGATTCACACCAGTGTCAAGTGCAGGCTATACAACTGATCTGAGGCTCAGATGCAGGCTTCCTGACTCCAGCCATTGGCATCATAGAGGAATTCTCCTGCCCCTCCCAGGGCATAGTGAACGCAGGGGACTGGCTGAGGCCTAATAAAGGTGATTCTGAAGATTTAATCCACAGGTGCTGATTATGTTGCTTTTGTGCGAGATTCGTGTCTTCTCAGTGCAGTTCTGGTTGTGCTGAATTTAATTATTTGTATCAAAGCATTTTTCACAGCTTCTAGTAAAAGTATATGTAATTATGGTGTGTCCTGATGTAAGACTCCCCCGAGCTCTTCCACAGCTCCTCCTCTTGGGGAAGGTGTAAATTTTTGAATGAAGCAGCCCCTGCATCCTTGCCAAAACACCCCCATAATTAGGTCCCATTAAGGATGCGATGTCTGTAAAATTAGTTTGTTTAGAAATAATGAAACAATAAGGAGCAATTTAAAAAAAAGAAGAAGTTTAACAATTAAAGATTTTCAGAGGGTGATTAGAGAACATTTCCAGTTCAGACTGACTGAACTGTTACCAAGGAAATTGGATGCAGAGAACAAACTCAAAGGTCCCCTAAAGATGAGGGTAACCCTGACTCCAGAAGAATAAGGACAGCATGGCAAGATTTGGGCACAGTCTCCAGTCATCAGGTGGCTGAGTGTCACCAGTGTTGCCAGGGTTGCTGGCAGAATATGACCCCCGTTTTTCAAAAGAAGCCCTTGCCTTATGGGCTTTCATTTGAGTGCTGTGATTAAACAGTGAAATCCACTCAAGACCTCCAGTCCGTCTCTACCACTGCCAGCCCCCGGTGCCTGTCGGACCAACCAGACATGGCTACCACCATAACCTGGGTATCCTTTACAGGGTGGCTGAGGGTCTCCTGCTATGGGTTTCAGGCCCAGATCAGAGAGAGGGTGGTGAGTGTCCACCTCACTCCTCAGTCCCCCCAGAAGCTCTATGAAGTTTCTGGGTTCCTCTCTAGAGAGTTCTGGAAATCCACACAGTGCTACCAGCTTGGGATGACCAGGCATAGCTGTATGCTCAAAGATGGGCCTCATTGCTCTGCTGCAGTCTTAATACAGTGATTCTGAGGATCCCACTGTTGTTTCTGGAAAATCTTTCTGGCTCTTAGGGCTGCTCTCATGAACTCATTCAGTATTTTCTGAGTGAGATCTCTATGGCAGAGAGGACAGTGAAGACTCAGCCCCATCTATCCTTCACATGCAACAAGCAAGGACAAAAGAAGCGATCTCAGGCTGTGAAAAGTGAGGGAGGGTGGCCAAGTAGAGGGTGACTTAAACGTTGGTGGCATGAAGGTGGGGGT
Organism: Myocastor coypus; assembly: GCA_004027025.1. NCBI lineage: Eukaryota > Metazoa > Chordata > Mammalia > Rodentia > Myocastoridae > Myocastor > Myocastor coypus. The sequence goes on along the minus strand of PVJA010030291.1, from coordinate 17,223 downwards.
GACCATGAGCCAGACCTCAAGGGAGGGCGCTGCTGGGCCACACAGGTGAGCAGCTCCTAGAGTTGCTTCCTGCCTAGGCATGAGCAGCTCCTGAGTGGCCTGCTGCCTGGAGGGGGCCTTCCTTTGAGGTCCTCTAGAGCCTCAGCTCTCCCACCACCCATTCCACCCCAGGACCATGTGTGCCCTCTCTCTGGATTCCTACTTCCTGTTGAGCACTGTCAGTTGTGAGGCAAGGGGAGGATCTCCCCAGGATCTCACTGGAAGGAAGCCAGGGGCAGACACACAGGCATTTAAGAAATCCATGTCTTCCAACAGAAATTATTTTTGTTGTTTCCTCTTACCTTGACTATATCTCTCAGTTGGCAGGGCCTTGTCAGGCCAGCACCTCTGCAAGTTCTGCATTTATCCTCAAATTGGGTACAGTAAGTGAGAATATGTGGTAAGCACGGAGATAGAGGCTCCTTGTTCACTCAGATGGTAAGGTCGTCTCAGGGTTGTGGTGTTCCGTTGCCTGGGGCAGGGTATAGCTGCTATGGCTCCTGGGTCTGGCGAGATGCAGTGGGTGCCCCGTGACCCTAATGCAAATGCTGAATTTACTAGATTTTTTTTTTTTAACTTTGGGAACAAGCACTGCAGAGCGTGCAGGCTGAGGGTGGCTGTTGTTCCCACTGCACAGAGAGAGGGAAACTAAGGAAGAGTCAGAGACAAGGAGAGATATACAGAGACAGAGATGGAGATGGTACTCATTTGGATCTGAAATGGCCCTTGAAGGCAAATATGCAAAAGGCTTGGTCCCATGCTCGGTGTGGCTGTGAAACAGTAGGAAGTTGAGGAGTAGAAGCATGAGGAGGCCAGGCCTAGCAGCACAGGGGCATCGGAGGCAAGTCTTTGAAGGAGAGAGTGGGACCCAGGCCCTACTCTTCCTGTCTTTAGTTCCTGGTCATAAGGTAAAGTGCTGCTTTGCCACGGGCTCCAAAGCAGGAGGACCAGCCAAACATAGGCAGAAACTGTGAACTATGAGTCGGAATTAAAACTTTCAGCTAATTACCTCAATTATTTTCTGACAGTCACAAAAAGCTGAGATAGGCCTAGACTGAGCTGGTGTTGGGGCCTAACAGAGGGTCCTGACTAGCTCTCTATGAATTGCCAGTGGCCTCTGTAATAGATTATCAAGACTTCATATCTTAAGACAACAGAATTGATTCTTTCATGCTTGCAGAGGTCAGAAATTTGAAGTCAGTTGTGGGCTGAATCAAGATGAGACAACACCTTGTTCTCTCCTAGGCACCAAGGAAAGACGCCTTCCCTGCCTCCTCTGGCTTCTTTTCCCTTAGCTGTGCTCGCCTCATTCTTGTCCTCAGGGCCAGGAGCTGCTGATCTATCTTGGCTCCGCCTTCACGTCTCCATCTCTATGTGTATCAAATTCTCTCTGCCCTCTGCTTATAAGGATGTACGTAATAGATTTGGGGCCTACTGGGGTAAGCCGGGATGATCCTTCAGTCTCAAGATCACGCCTACAGCTCATTGTGATGGTGCATGCCTATAATCCTAGCATTTGTGAGGCTGAAGCAGGTAGATCACTGAGTTTGAGGTAACTCATGAGCTACATCATGAGTTCAAGGCTATCCTCCTGAACTACATGGAGAGATCCTGCCTCAAAAAAAAAAAAAAAAAAAAAAAAAAAAAAAAAAAAAA
>PVJA010030291.1:0-15428 GCA_004027025.1 Myocastor coypus | reverse complement strand
CTTGGGAGGCTGAGGCAGGAGGATTGGTGCGAGTTCGAGACCAGCCTAGGCTACAAAAGTGAGCTCAAGGCCAGCGAGACCCTGTCTCAAAAAAAAAAAAAAAAAAAAAAAAAAAAAAAAAAAAAAAAAAAAAAAAAAAAAAAAAAAAAAAAAAAAGACAGTCTAGGCATAAACTTCTATATCACAGAGATTTTAATGTCACCTCAGAGTTTTTAAAATATCTTCCACCTGGGTATTTACCCAGCAGTAAACTCAACGCCAGTGCCCCGGGAGGCAGGCCGCTGTGGTGGATCAACTAATGGGCAACGTGGAGCACCCACTGAAGTGAGTTAGCATCACTTGGATGTGGAAGCCCCACCTGAGCATTGTTTTCAGCGGCACAAAAGGAGAACTAGAAGGAGAGATGCTGTGCTTCTTCAGGAGAGGCTTGTCTCTCTGGTTTCTTGTTGCAAACTCAGCTGTCCTTATCATCAGAGGAGCTTGGATCCTCAGTGTCACTAAAGATGCCTGCTTCAGGGGAGCTCTGGTCCTTACCTTGAGCATCACTTCTTGGTTCAAACACAGATACCTCAGCACAGGTGTGGCACAGATCTTTCATCTCACTGATGCAGGCTTTCTAGCTCCCAGCACTGACCTTCGGGCTTTCCGAGTGCAGGTCCTTGATGGAGACTTGCATGAGACACTGTCGCGAGACCCATGTTGCAGCTGGACTCACGGAGAACAGTGTCATGGGATCCAGACCCTCACCTAGATTCTCTGGGTCTCTAATGAATAGACAGATCTCTTGCATCCTTTTGCATTTGATATTTTAGGTAAATATTGTAAAATAATCCTATGAATTGGGTGTCTTGTATTAAATCCATTTCCTTGCAAACCCTGAATATAATAAATTTGGTACCGGAGAAGTGAGGTCATTGTGTGACTATACCTGATCACGTGACTCAGGAGTCTTTGGAAATGGTTTGTGGGAAGAGCTAGGAAAGGTTCAGAGATGCTTTCTGGAAAAGTAAAACTTAAACAGTATGGTATGAGAGATTCTGGCCAGAGCTCAGAAGACCAGAAAGCTAGTAGAAATCATGCCAGTAAAGGCCAAACTTGGGGAGGTTTCCACTGGGAAGAAGGACTACATTGGTTGCTGGATTCCAAAGATGTACTTTATACCTGGGCAGAAATTTTGTCTGTGTTTTTCTCATGTCTAGAGACTTTGCCTGAGCCTGAGATGAAGGCATAAGACTAATTCATCTTGTAGAAAAAATTTTAAGCCAGTTTCATGTTGAGGTAGTAGGATGGCTACTACTGGGGGGTGGGGGGGTCTTTTAGCCAGATCTGTGTTAAGAATCAAGAGCAAAAAGCCCAGCAGAATGATTTGAAACTTTGTGAGTTTGTCCATAAAAGAAGCTCCAATAATGCTATGGACTGCAAAAATAGAGCAAAAGAGATCTTGCTTACTGAGAAGGAATAGGAGAATAGCACAGATGGGCTGAGAGCATTAATGAAGCAGCAGGACCCTACCCTACACAACCTCAAAATTGCAAAAGTGAAGGACTACCTTGAGAAGAAAGCCTCGGAGCACCAGGATGGCAGGGGAATTGAGAATTTACTCCTTAGAAGTGGATTCAAGATACTCAGTGATCCAAGCACTTCATCTCTACAGCCTAAAGACAGGGAAGCCTGGTACTGCTCCAACTGGTAGCAGACCTTGGCATCTTTTGGCACTGGCGTTAGTTGTATGCAGAACGAAAATGTTGTGGTGGAGAAAGGCTTCCGCTCAGATTTCAGAAGAAGGTATGGGAGGCCAGGCAGTGTGCCCCTGAGAGGGTAGTGTGTGCGGCTGTGAGAGGGAAGCCAAAGGTGCAGTGGAGACCCAAGAAGTTTGGAGGAAACCTGCATAGTCTGAGGAAAACTGCAAGAAGGGAGCAGAGTGGGCCCAAGAGAGAGCCCATTGGAGCTACAACCATTAGAGTGGAGCTACTCAAGCCCTTTGGAGTTCACATCTTGCCACAAATGACCCCAAATGCTGCACATATGGGCCTACAGGACTTAGTGTTTGTCCTGCTGGATTTTAGACTTGTTTTGGTCCCATACCTTTGTATTTTCCTATTTGTAACTTTTTTTTTTAATTTTTATTTTATTTTATTTATTTGTTTCAGAACCTTTATTTGTTTATTCACTCATTTTTATGGCCGGCTCAGCCCACACAAAGGGCAGGGCTGGCGCAGCATGTGGTGCCGGGGATGGAACCGAGGTCCCTGAAGCCGCCCAAGCTCTCCCAAATAGGCGCTTTAGACCACTGAGCCATCCCGCCGGGCCCCTATTTGTAACTTTTGGAATGGAGATATCTATTTTTTTTTCTATTTTTGGCTAATTGAATATTAGAGGTATTTGACTTCCTTTTCATTTTGCAGCTAAGAATCTGCCTTAAATCTCAGAGGAGACTTCTGACTTAGACTTTTCAGCTATTGTGAAACTGTTAGGACTTTGGCAACTCTTGGAGATGGACTTTTGCACAGAGGAATGTGTATGAAGTCTTTGAGGGACTAGGGAATGTTGTGGCTTGTGTCTAGATGTCCCTCTAAAGCTTTGTGTGGTCATAGGCCTTTTAAATAGAGAGAGAGAGAGAGAGAGAGAGAGAGAGAGAGAGAGAGAGAGAGAGAGAACAAAATAGTATTAAAACAAAAAGAATTACACTGCCAGCAGCTTCAGGGGCTTGTGGTTCAATCCCCCAGCCTGTTGTTCTGGCCTCAACCCCATGGCAGCAATTGAAACTGGGCATGGTGGTACATGCCTGAAATCCCAGCTCTTGGGAGGCTGTAAACAGGTGGATCACTACAAGTCTGATCTAATAGTGAGACCCTGGACACCCTGTAGACCTTTCCTCCCCCCCAAAAAATTACAAATGGTACAGAATTTCAGTAACCAAAATAACATGAATTTCACAATATTTGTGGTATCACATAGTGTTGTCTTCTGATTAGTTGTTCAGATTCCTAGGCTTTCTTGGAGGTGGCTGAATCTAGAGTGTGATTGACTGGTGAGATTAAGAGTGCTGGGATTAAGGGTGAGTGGTTCCTCGATCAGGAAGTCAGTGGTCCACTGACTTCATGGGCACTACCTTAATTCTGGCAGCCTGGATATAACAAGAGACAGAAAGAAGCATGTCTGCTCTCTCTTGCTTTTGCTGTCTTCTAGCACCATGAACTTTTGCCCTTCTGCCATGTACCACTCTGCTTTGGAGCCAGTTGATTATGCACTGAAACCTCCACCATCTGTGAGCTAAATAAACCTTTCACCGGGCGTGGTGGCGCACGACTGTAATCCCAGCACTCAGGAGGCTGAGGCAGGAGGATTGGTGTGAGTTCAAGACCAGCCTGGGCTACAAAAGTGAGCTCTAGGCCAGCCTGAACTGCACAGTGAGACCCTGTCTCAAAAAGTAAAAAAAATAAAAAATAAAAAAAAAAATAAAAAAATAAACCTTTACTCCTTTTAACTTTTGGCATTGGCTATTTTTGTCTCAGCAATGAGAGATAAGTAGGCAAGACAGCCAGAAAGCAAGAGTGTTTGAAGAGGCATGCAGTCCTAGTCACTGGAGTACATATTGGCAGTCCTCTATCAAGCAAACAAAATATCAGTGGTCCTGACTGGTGAGACCCAAGGAAGGAGAATGACATTATGAACTAGATCCACTTTTAAATTTGCAGAAAAGCAAACAAAGAATGTGTTCCCAGCTTTCCTCTGGAAGCTGGAAACAGAAAGAGGAAAGGTTACCATGAGGTTCCATAAGGGCACCCATTTGTAAGGGGCCAAGGACTCTGGGGTCCAGATGCCTCTGGTAAGCAGATCCTGTCTCCATCAGACATCTCTGACTTCTCAGAGCAACATAGCTCTCTAAATACTGAGCTGTGGTCACTTCCAGAGCTTGGCTGGAGCTCTTTGCTTTTCTGGTATATTTTTTCACTAGCACGAGCAAATAGCCATAGTCTGGGTGCACCCAGACAACAAGCATTTGTTTCTGACAGTTCTAGTCAGTGGAATCTCGAGGTCATTTGAATCTAGAGATCATACAGAGAGGGTCTTTCCTCTGTATACATCTGTATTGAGATCTCCTTCTCTCAGAAGAGCATCAGAGTGAATGGGGCCCATGCTCGCTTTACTTCATTACCTCTCTAAAGACACTGTCTCTCCAAAAGGCTCATTCAGAGATTCTGTGGATTAGTGTTTCAGCATTAGAGGACATGGTGCTGTGCCTAGCACCCAGAATGTCCTTTCCTTTCCCACAGGCATTTCTCCACTTTTCTTCAAGCCTCGATTCTGCTGAGGTCCTCTGTGAAGCCTTCCTAAAACTCCTTTCCCCCATCGAGACTTCATGGAGGACTAGGGTCTACACTACCAACATCATCATCACCGTACATCCAACAATTGGTTGCCTGCCAGCTTGCTGTCACTGTATTTCTTTTTTCCCCTCTACTCTATGCTCCTGGCCTGGGATCTGGTTTAGAAGACACGCTCTTAAGACCCTCACTAAATTGAACGGCAAGGCCTTCCTCTCAGACCAGACGCTCCAAGTCTTCCTTCTTGCCTGTGACTCTGGGTGGGAATTCCAAATTGTGGCTGATCTGTGTCCAGTCCTGAGGCCATCTGGCTTGAATTTAGGCCTTGGATGATCTAAGAACTAACAGAGGGCAGAACATGCAGGGAAATGCACCAGCTTAACTGTTGGGCTATTTTGATTTGTTGATACTTCGGTAGAATTGAGAGTTAATTAGCATGGGGACTTTCATCTCACTGTCCTCTCTTTATAAAGGAGACACAGTGGTATTTATTCCTTTATTTGGAATAACATAGCAAGGTGACATACCAAATTCTAAGAACATGATTCAGAAAGACTCTGGACTGTTACCTCTACGGCGCTACCATGGTGCCCCCTGACATCCCTGAGGTGGCTTCTCTGTTCTGCTCACAGACATGCTGCAGCTAGAATAACAGCTGAGGCCATCTCTTTGAGCATGTGCCTCCTTCAGCATTGCTTTCCCTACATTCAGTGTCCAGTGACAGCTTCTCCTCCTCCATGCCAAGTGATCTCAGACCAGGCTGACCTCTCTGTACCCTCTCTGCGCTCCATCTTCTAAATAGAGACCACCTAACTTACCCTGAGTCCCCCCCTCCAGCCTCCTTGGGTGTGCCACTTGAACAGACACACACAAAAGAGGTCTGAAAAAGAAGAGCTTAGATACAGAATCAAAAGTCATCCCAACCATGGCAGAGCCACTGTAGGAAGAGCCACATGGTTGAGAAAATGGAATGGGATTGCGTGTGCCCGCACCTTCATGGGACAATTCCATCCTCTGAACTAGGACAGCAAGCTGTAGAAAGACGCACTTCTGGCTTGTGACCACCATGGTTGCTTTGCTAAGGGAGTCCATCCCAAGACAGCAAGGGCAGACTGGGTGAGCTGCACACCACTGCCACCTGCCTGCAGGCCCTAGTCTGCTAAGGCCATCTGCACGCAAAAGCTTAAGGACAAATGAGACATTTAAATTTTACCAGCTCTCGATTATGGGCTTGACATAGAGAAATGGCTGCAATTCTTTTTATCAGTGGAGAGAATGGACATTAAATGGCAAAATATTAGGCAGGACCTGCAGTCATGAAGCCTGCAAGTTTAAAAGCAGTTTCATGAAATCTAAAAGTTAGGGTGAGGCTGGAGGCCAAGTGGGCCGGGCCTTTCGTTGCCGGATTTCCTCTTGAAGCAACTTGTCCGCTTTTATATTTGTTGTTTTGCCCAATCGCTTTATTCATCTGTCATTCCATCTCTGTCAACCCATTTTTTTAAAAAAAATTTTAATTCTTATTTATAGACTGACCTTAATAAACTCTCTTCAAGTACTGCAGGTTTGTCACTGTCACAGATGAAAACATTATTAATGGCCAGCTGGCTGACTGGGACGGCTGCCCTTTAAAGCCCTCAGCAGCTGGCTGGATTGCAGACCCCGGTCGATGAGGTTGGGGTCAGCAGCAAGGGCTCATCATTAACACCCTTTGCCACGATTGAAGGCCACCACGGCTGCAGGTAGAGCTTTCTGCTCCAGCATGAGAGGCGTCACCATCTTGCAAATGCCTGGAATGTCCATAGCAGAATCCTGGCCTAAATATTTAAAATAAGGAGAAATAAATGAGAGGAGAAGGCTAAGGAAGCAGAGTGTGTCCAAACTTGTCCAGGGCTGGGAAGCAATATAGTGGTCGGGGAGCAATTAGACTGAGTAAGGAAGTAAGATACCTTTACCTAAGCCCTTCCAGGAGCCGCCAGGGCCATGTTCCACTGGCCTCAAAACAAAGAAACTCCTGGCCAGTGTAGCTTTGCCACATAGCACTTATCTTGCACTCAGTAGACCTTAGATTTGATCTCCAGTTCTGCAAAACAAAACCAGACAAATTGGGAAAAGGCTGGAAGCTTGGATTAATTATAGCAGGTACAGTACTCAGTGCTGCCAAAATGTAATTTTACAACAACCACTGTTGAATACCTATTAGCTTGTTGTTTTTTAAAAGTTGTGTAACATTTCTAGTGACTTAACTATTATTGTTCTATTCTTTTTAAAATAAATTTTTGAAAACTTTAAAAATAAAAAAAGGTGAACATATAGAAATGACTATATAAATATGAATCCAGCCTGTTGCATTTGTCTTGGTACCAATGAAGTTAGAAAATACACTAAAGCTAACACACCCAGGCGTCTTAACTTCTTTTTTTTGAAACAAGGTCCCACTATGTATTTCAGCCTGGTCTTGAGCTCATGAAGGGGCATGCAGTCCAAGCTGGCCTTGAAATCACAGCAGCTCTTCCATCTCAGCCTCCCAAGTGCTGGAATTACAGGCCTGTGCCAGCACAGCTAGCCCCAGGACTCTTAATTATTGCACCTAGGCAGATTTATCCACTTTTCTCTCTTGTTATTAGTACTAATAATTGTATAAATTATTGAGTTTCGATGCATGCATTCTGATCATAGTCATCCTTGGTAGTGCCACCATTACGCCTTTCATCCTTATTCCTTTCCTCTTGTCTATTATTCTGCCTTCCTTTTTAGGTTAGACACATTAGAGAGAACATACAATATCTGTCTAAGTTTGCCTCCTTTTGTTCAACATGGTAATCTTCAGTTTCATCCATTTTCCTGAAGCTAACAAAATTTCATTCTTCTTTAGTCCCCCCTCCTTTTTTTTTTTTCCCCATATCAGGGATCAAACTCAGCACTTTGTGCTTCTCAGGCAGGCACTTATGCCACTGAGTTATCTCTCTGGCCCTTCATTCTTCCTTATGCCATATATATATATACATATATATATATATATATATATAATTTTCATTCTTTTTTATTTTAGGGAAGGGTCTTCTGCAGGGCGTTCAAGATCTCACTACTACATTGGACTAGTAGTGATCCGTCTGTTTACAGCCTCCCAAGAGCTGGGATTACAGGTGCCAGCCACCACACCCAGTCTCAATTGCCATCTCAGTGCACCCTGGGGATGGGGCTGACACAGCAAGGCCTGGGGATCGAACCCCTGCCCCTGGGTCTGCATGCAGTGTACTACATTTTCTTTATCCATTCATCTGGTGATGGGCACTTAGGCCAGTTCTGTATCTTGACTATTATTAATTGCGCTGCAATAAACATCGGCATGCAGGAGTCCCTATAGTGTGCTGTCTTTAATTCCTTCAGATATATACTAAGGAGGGATATAGCTGGATCCAATAGCAACCCTAGGGCTGGGGATGTAGTCCAGTGGCACAGTACCTGCCTGACATGACAACCACAAGGTCCTGAGTTCTATTCCTAGTACCAAAAAAAAAAAAAAAAAAAAAAAAAGAAAGAAAGAAAGAAAAAGTAACTCTGGTTATAATTTTTTGAGGAATCTTCATACTGATTTCCATAGTGGTGATACTAATTTACATTCCCACAAGCAGTTAAAAAATATTCCTCTGCCCACCCCAACGTCCTCCCCAGTTTTTTTTTTTGTTTGTTTGTTTTTTTTATGATAGACATTCTGACTGTGTGCGAAGGAATCTCAGGCAGTTTTAATTTGCATATGTCTCTAATGGCTAATGTTGAACATGTTTTCAGATACCTTTTGGCCATTTGTACTTCTTGTTTCCAAGGAGTTTTAAAACTACCTACAATACTCTTCCTAGATGGATAGCCCATGATTTCACTAAAGGCACACTCTAGACTTTGCTGCCTTCTCTTGTTACCTGAGCTCATAAACATTCCAAAGACTCTGGCTTGGCAGAGTAGAAAGATACTGTGTCAAATTGCAAATCCACCTGCTCCTGCTCCCACCAACCTTACAATTAGACATTTATCTGTTAAATCTTGAGCACATTCTTTAAAGACAACCATCTCCAGCCTGACAGGAAAACATTATAAATCCTGGTTGCTGGTGGAGCACTGAACAGACTTTTCCTCCCTTGTAGATTTAAAACAAGTGTAGCAATTATCTGCCAGAGCATCCAAAACACCACCCATCCTCATCCTGGAAGGACGGAGGCAAGCACAGCTTCGCCCAGCATGCGGCCACTTGGGTACAGGAGTCCACCCTCCCCACCCAGACAGGCCAGCGAGGTAAATCATGCTATGTCCACATTAACGTCTCATGTTGTTGCAGGGCGGTAATTTTGACCGCAAATAAGCCACCCAACTGCATATGCTATTGGGTGACATGTAATTTTAACTTCATTCAGGAGCAAGACTTCTGAGACATTGTTACCTGCCGGAGCAAGCAATAAAACAAGGATGTACAGGAATGTGTCAAATAGAGGACCTTCCTAAATTATGCTGGGAGGCCCAGATTAATACATTTAATATATTCTGGTCATGAGTGAGGTGCTCACAGCAGAACAACTGCTCCTTCAGCGATATCATTCACGGGAATGAACTACAGCCACACTGACAGCCTGGAAAAATGCCCCCACTTTTCAAACTGTACAAATGGTGGTTGGACACAGTAACTCAAAACTGGACACTTCATTTCAAGTTTAAAGCTAGTGGCCCAGCAACAAACTATTACTCCATCTTCTTTATTTGTGGTCCATGGTTTTGTACTCTTTAAGAATCAAATAAATACTGGTGTAATGGTTAGCAACTGCCAGTTCAACGAAAAATACTGCTAAATTCACCAATAAGTCTTTTTTCCACACACACAAATTTATGCCCCAAGACCCGAGCCCATTCCTGCCACAGGGTCTGGATAGTTTTTTAATGTAGAGGGAGACTTGCTTTAGTGATAAGAGTTTAAACCCAAACTCCTTTTTCCTTTCTTCTTGCTCATAGATCTAGCGCTGGGAGTAGTGGGAGGTAAATGGTCAATATATGTAAGTGCAGGAGCATTAACTCCAGCCATTCGCTGTGCGGTGGGAGCAGGGCAGAACCCTTTCCTGCTTCACACCCACTGTTGAGCTAGGCTCTGCTATGCAGATTCCTCGAGGTGCTGGGACTCTTCCCGCTTGGTCAAAGTCAGGGCTTCCTGAGTATCCCCACATACAGTGAGACCTAGCCTGTGTCAACGTACTGCTAATAATATTGTCATCGATAAAAGAACCTCCCACTTTCTGAATGCCTTATATTTTCATTTTTAAATAACAGCCCTCCCTCTCTCCAACACTGGGGATTGAATCCAGAGGTTCACATGTGTTGGGCAAGTACCTGGATTCAATCTCCAGTATTGAGAATTCAGTGTATATAACACTGAACTGCATCCTTAATCCTCTATCTATCTATCTATCTATCTATCTATCTATCTATCTATCTATCTATTTTTTAAAGACAGGATCTCACTAAACTGTCCAGGCCAGCCTTAAGCTTGTGATCCTTCTATCTCAGCAGCCTTCCAAGTAGCTGGGACTACAGGTATATTGATATATAATTAATATACTATACAAGTCATTCATTTAAAGTACTCTGTTCAGAGCTTGGGGTGTAGCTCAGAAGTAAAACACCTGCCTGGCATGTGTGAGGCCTTGTGTATGATCCTCAACACAACAACAAAAAATGTATATGATTCAATAGGTTTTAAAGTATTCATAATGCATAGTACAAACCATCACCACAGTCAAATTTAGGACACTTTAAGGCTGAGAATTTAGTTCTGTTTTATAGTCCTAGCTTAGTATGTATGGAGCCCTGGTTTCAACTCCAAGTACTGAAAAGAAAATTCAGACATTGTTTATTGCCAAAAATAATCCACATATCCATATCAGCAACCCTCTCCTATTTTCATTCAGGCTCCCACACAGCCCTAGGCAGCTACTTATCTGCTTTCTGTCCTGTAGCTTTGCCCTCTCTTACAGCTCATGTGAATAGAAGAAAGCCAATACAGATACAGTTACAGGTACAGGTACAGAGTGTGGTTACTTAGGATCAGTATTTCAGCTCAGCATAAAGCTTTTGGGCTTCAACCGAGCCTCAGCACGAATCAGCACTGTGTTCCTTTTGATGGCAGAATAACACCGCTGCGTGGCTGTGTGCTATCCGCTCACGAGTCAGTGTGCCAGAAATCTGGCGCCAGATCTTCACAGCAGGTTCCCTACATGCCAAGCACGCACAGTCCCAAAAGTGTGCACCTACCCGTGTCTTCAAAGTCTCGTGTACACTGAATGCTCCCCTAGGTGCTGTTGCTTCCTGGTTGGTTGAGAGCTGCAGCACAGCAGAAAGAAACCAAGGGAGCCCAAGTTGTCCTGTGGGACAACAAACCCAAAAGCAGCCTTCTGTTTAAGGATCTTTCTTTCGCATTGTGGGCCCAGCCCAGGGAACTGGGAAATTTCCCTTCCTTTTAGTGTGTGAGGGAGGGACCCCGGCTGCCCCTTCTCCTCTAGAGACATAGCCACGGGGCTCCAGGGAACATTAGTACCCTGGCCAAGCACAGAGGTGAGCTACCTGCCACCACACAGGGGTGGGGGTGCGGGCGGATCTCCCCTCAACACCCACCCTTGGAAGAATGGTTGCTTGTCCCTTAATCGTTGTACTGAGGCTCCTGGTTGAGACCAGAAAGGGCTGGTGTCGGAAAATGCAGCAAGACTTCCATTGCCCCCTTCACTGCCACGTTCCGGCTGTGTCTGCCCTCCGACATGCCCTGCTGAAAGACTGCATGTCCTTAGCCTTGCTTTCTGCCAGGATGGCCAGTAAGAGAAAGCAAATGCTGTTCAGCGAAGATCAATTTGTCTCCTAAAAAACCCTAAAAGGTGTTATTAAAAATATTTCCAAACATGAGGAAAGGTGAAGCGATTAGGGTAATGCTCACCCAAACAGACCACACTGATTGAACAGTTTACATTTTGCCATATTTGCTCCCCCACTCAAGTAATTCAAAATAAATTACACACATCGTGACATTTTACTTCAAAATATTTTAGAATGTATCCTCAAAAAAGGGACATTTTCTTGTATAATCACAATGTCTATCGTGCTTAACAAAATGAAGACTCCCTTTTTTCATTAAAGAATCAGACTATATTTGATGGAGAAAATCTCTTTAAAAGAGGTTGATTCAGACAAGGGACAGGTGTCCTTTTGTCCTCTTTCCTGTCTGCCTCTGCTTTCCTAAATCAAAAATAAAAAGGCTGGAGCTCCAGCAGCTATCTTGTAACTCTGAGGTCATCTTGATGATTAAAAACAAGAGACAAATACAAAAATAAATAAATAAATAAATAAAAATAAATAAATAAAAAGAAGAATAGGTTGACAAATCAGCAGAAAATAAGTCAAAATATTCTAGTGAATAAGATTTTTAGACCCCCTCAATAAGTAAACAAAAGCATCAGCTCGATTTGAATTCTAGATAAATAATGAGCAGCTGTTTTTTTGTAAGCATGCCCTAGACAACATTTTAGATGTATTTATAAAATAATTATGTACTGTTTACCTAAAATTCAGGTTTAAGTTTAACTGGGCATCCTGTGTTCTATGTGGCAATTCAGTATGGTGCCTGGGTCTCTGATGCACGGAGCCAGGCAGCCTTGCCCTGCCCATTCCTCACAACCTGAATTCTCTGACTAGTCCACCAAGGCTTACTCGTCCAGGCATTGCCTGAGTGCAGCTTCTCTGGTAAAGCTCTATAGACATTGTCAGATGGGCCTGTAAGACTCACAGCCTGGCGCGCAATACAAATACTTAGTCAAGTACGCAGGCGTCAATGAGATGAACAAGGAAAAGGGGATTGGATGCTCCCCTCCCCCATACCTGGCCATGCTGGTTACTGCCTGAATGATGAGCTGTTCTCCTCCACCAGCTTTTGCTTCCCCCTGGGATGTCAGCCCATATATCTGCCCATCTCACTTTTCCTACTCATTCATTCATTCATTCATTCACTCATTCATTCACCAACCTTGATTTCAGACTCATTGCCCTTTCATAAAGTGTTCCAGTTGCTACCACGAGGTGAACCCTGTGTGAGGTGACCACGGAGCAAGTAGAGAGGAGAGGACTTCATTCTTCCTGAGGGAGAATAGGATAACAACAGCATAGGGATTTGAGGGGTAAATAGGAGCTCATTGAGCTCTGGATGTGTGAACATAGCCATGGATAGACCAACAAGCAGATGAGGTCCACTGAGTAGATGAGGTCTCATCCAACCAAGCTTAGCTGCAGCCTCTTCTCTTTTTCATGGGGTGGTCAGATCTGGGAAGTCCTTGGTGTCCACTGGAGATAGATGGCCATTCCTTCCCTCTGGTTCACCTAAGGCCATCTTCCTCCTGGGACTGCTCGAGCTGCAAGGCCTTTAAATCACATCAAACAGTTTTCTAACCTCCAAGCCTACTACACTGCAAAAGGATGCTGGGAAGCCCAAGGTGGCATCTGTTCTAATCCCTCCTGCATTTTTGGAGTCTTCTGGAAGGCCTGAGTTGGAAGGATCTTAGTCCTCTGCTTCAAGTAATGAATGAAATGGGCCCCAGACTCCAGTGGTGCCCTGCGGTGTGGTCTGGGCCAGCCCTGCTGCAGCCTGGTCCTTACTAGCTCACTATAAAAATAGTTTATGCCAAATAAGTGTTGTAAACTGAGCTTTGAAACCAGTGCTCCCACCCCACCATGATGGTCAAAATCCCTTGGTGCCAATCTCAGTCCTGCTCAGGACGAGAGCCCCAGGCAGCTCACTGCAAGGCCTCTCCAAACTCCAGTCGCCTTACAGGACAGAGGCCCAGGCTACTACAGGAAGTGACCTCTGGTGGGCAGTGGGGCACCTTGGGGACTCTGTCTCTTCTCACCTTTCTTTTCTTCCTACGAGGAAAACTGGGGCCAAGGCCTTTGGCTGAGTGAAGGAGAGACATTGCTGAGATGGAGCTGAGGATGCAACTAGGTGCAGCAGGAGTCATAAGAGAGCCCGGAGCAGCTGAAGAGCGGGCATGGGGAAGGTGTCTCCGTTACTTTTCTCTTGTTGCTGAGATGAAATATATCAGACACCCCAAGTTAAAGGAGCAAAGGTTTACTTAGCTTGTAGGTTATAGAGGTTTTAGTGCATAATCACGTGGCTCTGAGGCAGGGGAGCACATGGCAGAGGGGCAACCAGCAGTTCATAGCAGTGGAAGAGCAAAAGCAACAAGACAGGAGGACAGGAGGACAGGAGGACAGGCCTCTTTCTGTCCCTTATATTATATGCAGGCTACCCGCCCTAGGGCACTCAGACCCTGAATCCCAGCCTTGCACTAGCGATCAACGACACATGCTAGATTCAGTTACCTCTGAAAAAGCTCTATGACTCCATGGGGTTTTGGGGGTCATAGCAGATGGTGACTGGCTGGTTCTCCCGGGCAAGGAGAGAAGGCAAGGACTAGATTAGCAAAGGATTGCTGGGCAGACAGCTCTGGGACCAGGGTTTAGAGAACTTCTGGATGAGAAAATTAAGGAACCTCATTTACCAATGAGGCCAGAAGAGACCATCCCTTGGCCTGCTCTTCCATAAACAGGACGAAGAACTGGTGGAGGGGCTCCATGGCCTGACTCCCTTGCTACCCCACTCTCTGCCACCCAGGACTCACAACCCTCTACCCCTGACCTTGAACAACCACAGCTGCCTAGCAGCAGGAGGAGCCTCGCTGGGCCCTCTGAGGGCATCCAGACGCCATGCTGTGGCTGGCCCAGGTGAACGCACCTTTCCAGGAGCATGTGGGGCATTACCCTTCATGGACTCAAAGGTTAAGTGCTGATTCCACCTTGCCGCTGGCAATGAAGAGCAAGAAGATGGATGGAGCAGCTGCCTCGCACAGTATGCTAATCCCTTACTCAGTGGACCAGGAAATGGCCAGCCATTTACACTGCCATCAAGGCTCAGAGATGCTGCCTCAAAGCTTGCGGGCCTTTAATGCTGTCCCCTCGTTGCGGATCTTTAGGATGATTACTGTAGATAATTTCCAGAGACAGCAGAATAAGGAATGGGACAGGTGACAGATGTGTGGGACTTCTGGGGGATCTTCAGGGAGCTACCGCCTGCATGCACAGGGGGTGCCCTGGCTCCCTGGGATGCCCGGGCCCGCTAGGCCAGGCCTAGCACCAGCACCTGTGCTTCTGAGAACAGACTTTGCTGTGTTCCCTGAGTCTCTCACAGGACGCCTTGTTCCAGCAGGCAAGCTGCTTGGAGGGCAGAAGGGCTCCTGGACAAGGAAAGAATTCTGGGTGGAGGGCACTATTTGTGGACTGTGCTGAGATGTAGCCCCTGGTAGGTCCATGCTCATGGGATAGGAAGAATGGGCCCAAACTGCTGCCTGGTATTTGCAGAGTTTATTCTCCAGATTCAGCGCTACTGCTGAGGTCAGCAGGGCTGCTTCCTTGGCCACCTCTTGATCTCTCTTATGTCCAAGTCTCCAGCTCTAGAGTTTGGACTTGAGTTCAGTGCCTCTGACTGCCATAGAAATTCACATGTCTTTTGCTACAGAGGTTACCCAAGGGCAGCCCTCCTTACCAGGATAGCGCAGACTGGCGAGCCCAACTCCACCTGGACCCTGGAAGATGCACATAAAAGCTCAGGAGAACTGATCGCTCTCTCTCTCTATCTCTGTATCTCTGCCTCTGTCTCCCTGTCTCTGTCTGTCTCTGTCCCTCTCTGTCTCTTTTTCTCTCTCTCTTCATCTCCCTCTCTCTCTCTGTCTCTCTCTGTCTCTGTCCCTCTCTGTCTCTGGTCTCTGTTTCTCTCTCTGTTCATCTCCCTCTCTCTCTCCCCATCTCTCTGTCTCTCTCTGTCTCCTTCTCTCTCTCTCTCTGTCTCTCCCCATCTCTCTCTGTCTCTGTCTCTGCCTCTCCCCACCCTGTGTGTTTCCCGCTCACACTGGCCAAAAGTGTACAAATGATAAAACTTGAAGCATTGAGCCCCTAATATAATAATGCATATATTCAGAGCTAGATTGGTGAGATGAGCTTTAGGAGGCTTAGATTCAATAGCCTCCAACGTCA
>PVJA010030290.1:0-25897 GCA_004027025.1 Myocastor coypus | reverse complement strand
TTTTTTTTTTGAGACAGGGTCTCGCTATGCAGTTCAGGCTGGCCTTGAACTCACTTTTGTAGCCCAGGCTGGTCTCGAACCGAACTTGCACTGATACTCCTGCCTCAGCCTCCCAAGTGCTGGGATTATAGGCGTGTGCCACCATGCCCGGCTTCATGGGAAGTTCTTAAGCTAAGCTTTTTGACAAACAATATGCAATCAAGTGAAAAAAAGAATAAGCAATGGTCGGCAGCCACACTTGAAGCCTGAGATTGCCTTCTGGAAAATGTTGATTTCAGGAATATGAAGGTATGGTTGATAGTAGAAGTTTGTAGGATCTGGGAGTCAAGTCAAAACCAGAAAAGTTAGAGAGCAGAGACTTCAAAGGGCTTAAAATCTTACTAGAATGTGGGCTGATGCAGTCTCATTCTCAGAAAACACTTTCTCTAGCAAAGTGAGTTCAAGGCAATCTATCTTGTCAGGCACTAGGTAGGAACAACCACAATAATCAACATCTTCCTCTGAGAATTTGCAACCAAAGGATTTACCTCTTCGAGGCATTAAATCAAATTTATTTCCTCCTAATCAATTAAACTGTCAGCCAAGAAATTAAATGAAAGCGATCCCAAGTTGGCAATGTTGAGCTAGTGCCCCAGAAGCAGCACATCTTTTTCTCGCTGAAGGAAAGCATGGGCATCATGGGAATCTCCATGATTCATACATGCTAAACTCAACCAAGGATGACCCCACCCTAAGTCAAACAGCAATTACTTAACACATAAGGAAAACATTAGCATGAATGACAGCCAGTAAAACATAAAAGAAGTTTAGCTACTGAATTGAAGCTACTTAGAATGGAGTGCAAAGTCAAGGGAATAGGAAAGTATGAAAGAGTATATAGGGAATATAGCTTACTGTGATTTAGATGTGTGCGCTAACTACTCTTAGAGTTCCACAAAGAGAAGCAAAATGGACAGGATGCCTGAATTTTCACAGTAGAATCAAGACCACAGTCAAAGATGTTTTCATTATGCTTTCACCCAAATGTTAAACACTCAATAAGTCTAGTCAAGAAAAAGACATTTTCTGATAAACAAAATAATGGAATCAACAGACCAACTGTCATTAAAAGTTACCTAGATGACATATTTCCAAAAGAGAAAGAAAAAAAAAAAAAAGTGGGAAAGTCTATAAAGTAAGGAAGAAATGTGAGAAAAGAAAATGTAAATATTTGGGTGAGTTTGAATAAATATTGAATGCAAAAAATGATAAATGAATGCACAAATTTCCAGGATCAAAAATAAGAAATAAAACAGAATGGAACATAGTAGAAAGGTAGAAGGATATAAAGTGAGCTAGAATTCTCAATTGCCTGTCTTGTTTAAGAGAAGAACTACATATGAACTAATTTTAGATTTTCTTCAGTATGTATAATAAAAATGTGGACTATAATTTTCAAATCAGCATAAAAATATGATTTAAAAAACTAATTTTTCCTAAAACGACAAGAATAATAGGCACTAAAATGGTTCAAATATAAAATAGAGGAGGATAAGCATTAAATCTAAAGATGCCAGTAATCACAAAAAATGTAAATGTTCTAAAACCTTGGTTATAACCCAGATTGTTACACTGACCATAAAATAAAGTTCTGCTACTTGTTAGGATAAGAAGTACACATAAAGCATCAGATTTGGAAAGTTTTGAGACTATGGAAAAGATGTATGAAGGCTAGGGAGATAGCTCAGAGGTTTAAGGCCCTGCCTGGCAAGCACAAGGACCTGAGTTTGATCCCCTGTACTGAATGCCATGCCAGCCTTGGAAACCTGGGCTGATCATGGTGGCCACTGAAACTGGGCATGAAGGCACATGCTTGTAATCCTAGCACTGGAGAGGCTGAGACATAAGGATCACTAGGAGTCTGAGTTTGGTACTGAGACACTGTACCAAATATATAAATAAAAATATTTTTAAAAATGATGTATCAGAAAGTGACTTAGCAAATATTAAGAAAAGGAAGCCTGCTTTTGTGCCAAATGACACTTTTGGCATCGGACTGTGAGGTCTCTGCCCTATTAGAGATCACATTCTGGAGATAGAAGAGACACAATAGGTCACATAAACACAAACACAAACACTAACGGGCAAACCTTTAATGACAGACTATGCTATTGGGACATTCATAGAGCAAGGTGATAGGAAGGGGCTTCTTGTTGAGTACCGTTTTGCATGAAGTTATTGGGGGAGATGTATTTGAAGAATGGAAGTTTAAGGAGGGAATCAGAGGGCCTAAGTCAGATGAAATGAAGGGAGATCATTCTGAGCAGAGGAAATGCATGGGTACAAAGGGCATGGAGAGAGCACGATGGCCTATTCTACAAGTAGAGCAAGGGACACTGGCTAAACCCTGGGAGGAGGAAGGCATGGTGACAGGGCTGGAAAGGTAGGCAGGGCAGTAGAGGCCTCACCTAATGAATGACAGTTGGAGATACACATTGTTTCTATGAATGAATTATTTTCTGTGAATGATGGGAGAGCCATCAGAGGATCCTAACACATGTCAGACACGCTTTGATTCATGTTTTCTACAAAGTGCCTGTGGCTCCTGTGTTGAAAAGGCTGAGGATGGGTTACTTTGGAGACTCCTGAAGATCTCCTGGTGATGGTGGATCTGAAAAAGGTGGAAATAAAGCTGCAGGATGGATATGCTCTCCTGCTGAATGATTAAAAAAAGGTCCAGGTTGCCTCTGAATTAGTGAAACTTCCTTCTCTAATGGGAACAGCCTACTGGGCAACGTATCTGAAAATATATCTCAGGTTAGATTTAATTGAGAATTTTGCAGCATTAGGTAAAGGTGTGGCCCATTCATGGAGGAAGCTGATGCTGAATCAGAATGGAAGGCACTGGACCACAGGCAGGAAGTAGGACCCAGAGTGTGAGTGTAAAATATCCTGAAGTCTCAGCATGGGGGCACTTTGCTGAGCTGTGTGTGTTAGTGTGATGATATCAATGATGGACACGTTGAAGGAAGCTCAAAGAACAATGTTGCCCTAATTTTATCAGACTGTGAGACCACTCCATAGTATTTTGTTATGTCTACATAGCATTTTGTATTATTTTCTTAGTAATTTTCTTTATTTTATCTTATTTTTTGCAGATTTAGTTCCATTTTATTTTTGTGTAAAAACCCTTTATGTTGTAGCTACTGCTGGAGCTTCAGTCCTCTGGACAAAGACTCTGATGTGGGTTTTTACAAGATGGTCGGTTAATTCCTGATAGGGAGACTTGGTGAACACAGTCTCTTTCCAGAGGTCAGGGGTCAGACAGCTGTAGGTCTTGGAGATGGCATCAAAGGTGGCCTTAGCAAAGTTGCCCAAGGTAGCAGTGCAGCCCCTAGCAGAGGTGCAGCAGTCATCAATTCCAGCCATCAGCGGCAGCTTCTTGGGCACAGGGGCTGAGACCATGCCAGTGCCTCTGGGAGCAGGGATCAGGCGCAGCAACAGAGAGCCACAGCGGCCAGTCACCTTGCAAGGAACAGTGTGGGGCTTGCCAATCTTGTTTCTCCAGTAGCCTCTCCTCACAGGAACGATGGAGAGCTTGGACAGGATGATGGCCCCACGAATGGCAGTGGCTACTTCCTTAGAACACTTTTCACCCAGGCCAACGTGACCATTGTAGTCTCCAATGGTGACAAATGCCTTGAACCTGGTCCGCTGGCCAGCACGAGTTTGCTTCTGCACAGGCGTGATCTTCAGAACCTCATCCTTGAGGGATGTGCCCAGGAGAAAGTCAATAATCTCAGACTCCTTGATGGGTAAGGAAAAAAGAGAAACTTTCTTGAGGGACTTGATCTTCATGTCTTTGACCAACCAGCCCAGCTTGGTGACAGGAATCCACTCTTTGTCCTTGTTGCCAGGAGCCCCACGGCCTCAGCCCTGACCCTGGCCTCTGCTGCGCCTGTGCCCTCGAAGGCCACTGCTGCTGCACCAGCGCCATCCGCCATTTGATGTTTCTCAGAAAAAGCTCTTACTAACTTTCTTTAAAGTAGTTCATAATTTTAGATAAAAACATATCAATTTTGTAAGTGGCTAAATATTTTATTTATATTAATAAGTAACTTTTAAGAATAAAACACATTTTCCTATGTAACTACTCAAGTCAGGTTAAGTAGACTGCCAAATCACTGAATCAAATGAGAGCAGCATTTTCTCTGAGGTCTGTTGCACAGCAAGAAAAATGTTACCAGCACCAGTTCGATGGAAATGTTTCTAAATATCTCTAACAACTCACTGATGGCAAGTCATGATATTTTTAAAAAATAGCTGCATGCTTATTTTTTTATGTAGTTCATTTTGGTTTGGCTTGCCTAGTTTTAAAAAGTATGTTAATTTTAAAAACTGATTGGTTAATGAAAGGTTTTTCTGTGCATAAAGTAACTTTGAATGGCTTCATTCTAGTCTGCTGGAGTGGAATTCTGAAGTTGTTTTATGTGGGTGTGTGGTTTTTAATTATTAGTAGAGTGGGAATGCATTTACATTTGCTTGTTTTAGCAAGAAGTAATCTAGGTTGATGAAAATTTTGTTTTTCATTTTGATACACGCAACGTTAACTCTTTTATGATTAAGTCTGATTTTAATGGATGCAGTAAGGTACGACGAACCTCTCAAAAGGAACATTTTGTGCATGGCATCACATGGGTGCCTCATTAAATACATTATAAAGACTAAGTTCCTTTCCCTCTGGATACCAAAAATTAACAGGGGGTTGAATATTCCCTAAATGGTTTTCCTTATGGCTCTGTTTCCAGCCATAATGAAATGAGAGGTCTCATAGTTAAGTCTTTTTCCATTCCGTTTTCCCCCTCGACTGACCTCTGCTTCCCAAACTACTTCCCCATGTAATTCTGAGACTCAGTCTTTCAACTTCCTTCCAAAAAGCAGAATCTTATTTCTCATGGTTCTTCTGCACATAATCTGTTCTGGTTCTAGTACAAAATCCTCCCATTTGTACATTCCTAGTGTTAGATCCAATAAATGACGTTTCACAAGACTTACAATTGCTTTAAAATATTTCATACTATAAGGGATTAAAAAGCAGAGGATATATTGGTCAAGAATACTTATTTACAGTTAGAATATAGGAACTCAAGAGATCTGTTGTATAGCATGGTGACTATCGTTAAGGATGACATACTGCATCTTAGAAAAATACCAAGACTGTACATTAAATGTTCTCAATAAAGGCGATCATTATATGAGATAATCCATTTGTATTAGCCAGATTCAACCCCACACTGTGCATGTATGTACACCTATTACAATATATGTATGTTTCCAACATCACAGTGTATACAGTACATAAAATTTTATATTGATTAAAATAATTTTCAAAAATGTTATTAGGTTTTTAAAATCAATATAATTCACTAATTAGTTGGTACACTATTGTCTTAATGTAAATACTTCAGTACTATCTAGGTAAAGTGGAATATCCATTAGATCCCCAGTCCTAATCTTCCCTCATAATAAAGCTCATTATTATTAATTTTTCTAGGTATTTGATTTACATATTAAGAATATAATATTTTCACTGTTTGGCTCTACTTTTAGCCAAGAGCATGCCAGGGGCAGAATTCATTTCTATGCCAATTTATAGTTAATGTTCCACATGGCTCTTCTGAGTACATGGTACTTGCAAATATTGATACAATAAATGGGTTATTATTCCTCTACCTCTTTTTTGCAATAGATGTCAGAGTTCTAGTTATACAAGAAAAAAGATGGACTCAGGGATACCAGTGGTAGAAGAGAGACATGGATAATGACAAAAGGAACTGAAAAAATGGTCTGAGAGTGATCTTAGGGAGTATGATAAAGAAGATGTAACATTTGATCATGTCTCATTTCCTGGTACTCAGCTCCTAAAACATCTGGAATCTCCAGTGTCCTCTTTTCTATCAAGATGGCTGCCAGCTACTAAAGCACCTGCATATGGGGGTTGGCTGTGGAGAGGAGACAGTGGAAACTGTTAGTCCTATCATAGGGGAGGAGGAAGGACTGAAGGTTGAGTGGCCATCAACGACTAGGGATATAATCAGTCAGGTCTATGGAATGAAGGCTCCATGAAAACCCAAAAGAACAAGGTTCTGAGGGCTTCTGGATTGCTGAACACTTGGAAGTGCATGGACGTGGGACATGGGGACAGGACTTGGTGGTCAGACCTTGCCCTCACCCATTGTTCTGTGCCTCTCTTCCACCTGACCATACATTTGTATTCCCTGTAACATTTATTATTATTTTATGTATTCAGTACAGGGCTTACAGGGTCTCACTATACAGATTGGACTCATAGTGATCCTTTCTGTTTTTCAGCCTCCCAAGCGCTGGGATTACAGGCTTGCATCACTAGACCCAGGCTCAACTGCCACAGCAGGCCTGGGATCAAACCCTTAGCCCCTGTGTCTGCCTAAGCAGGTGCTTTAATCTGCTGAGCTATTTGGCCCATACTATAATATTCTTTACAATATTCTTTACAACTGTAGGCAAAGCATTTTTCTGAGCTATGTAAGATGCTCTAGAAAATTAATTGAACCCAATGAGACTATCATGGAAACCCCAACTTGTGGGAAATTGGCAAAAGTATAGATCACAACAAGAACTTGTGACTGGCATCTGAACTGCGGGCAGCCCACAGCTCCAGGTATGGTGAAGCAGAAGTGAAGTGAACAATAGCACCAGGAGTTGGCTTTTGCTGGAGAACAGTCAGCAGGGCAACTGCACAGTGATGGATATTTGAGTGTTCTGTGCTGCATGTGTGTGATAGGAAACAGTTTTTTGCTTGTTTCTCTTGTCTATGGGGCCTGAAAGGCTCTGGAGTGGAAAGGGGGAGCCTGGAGAGGGTAAAGAAGTACAAGAGAAAAGGCTGGGGACAGCTGAAGCTGAGCAGGGGAGGTCTGGGAGAGAGCCCTGTCTGCCGGAGCCTTGAAAGAGTTCAGCTGGGCTCTGAGGCATCGGAGAGGACAGCAGACCAGTGAGTCATGATGAGCAGCTCTGTGCGTCACAGGTGACTGAGCACCATGCTGCAAAAGGCAAGGCTGGGAGGGCAAGTGATGACTTGGTGCTAGAGGGCACGGAGGACATCTCGAAGCACTGACACTTGCTATGACCGGGCCTGGGTGAAGGAACAACTCTGAAGCAGGAGATTCCTTTCTTGAAGCATGTATTTCTTAGTGGTCCCCTTTCTCCTGCCCTCTGAAACAGTTCACTTCATTTGCGACACTCACATGTGTATAAGTGCCCATGTACAACTTACATCAGGTAGAAACGACATTATCAGAATGAATGCATTCTGAAAAATTTTCATTATTCCTGGGTGATATTCAAACTTCATTGGAATTTATAAATACTGTATATGGTTACAAAAATAAGATTTGAGCTTTTCCAAGAGTACTGACACACACCTGTAAAATTACTTTCCAGGAAAAATTCGTAGAATAAGAGATCGGTGACATGGAAATCAGGTCTGAGCCTCAGTTCTGTCACTAAACAGCTGGACCTTTCATGGGGTTCACTCTCCTGTTTTCTAGACTCCACTCTTCTTTAAAATAAGTTCATTAAGCTAGGAATATGATGTTCTATATAGTTCTAATATTCGGTGACCCGAACAGAAAACTGAAAATATAATTGCAAAAGAAAATAAGCATTTTAAGGGCTGAAGAGATAGCTTAGTAGAATAAGTGCCTGCCTGGCAAGCTCAAGGTCCTGAGTTCAATCCCTGGTACTGAAAAACAAAACAAAATAAAACAAAACACACCACATTTTAGTTTGGGAAATAATGTAGTGTCTTTTCTACCTAGTCCTTGAATGAAAAGGTGTGTGTGTGTGTGTTTGTACAAAATATATTTTTTCATAGAAGTAAATCCAATTTTTCTTAACTTATTCAATAAAATGCATCTATTATCTCTAGTGTTTTAAAAATTTTTCTTAAACACCTTGTTAGCTCAGAGTTTCTCATTAATAATAGAAAACTAAAAACAATTTTCTTATTCCTCCTCCTCCTCTTCCTCTTCCTTCTCTTCTTTTTCCTCCTCTCCTTTCTGTCCTTCTGGTCATTTTATGGTGTATCCACCTCCCAAGCCCCCTTGAGCCCCTTCACTCTAGCTTGTTTTGTTTTTCTCTTGTCTACTGAAATTTGCTGCAGCTAATGTTACTTCTCAATTTCAACACCTAGAGAAAGTCAAGCATCTCTTCTTCCATAACCTTGGAATACTTGCTTATGCAAATTCTTGATATCCTCCTTCAGAGACAAAAGCTCTTCATAAGAATACATCAAGACATCAATGAGTCTACACAAATGCAAGCCCTTTCTCTATTCATCAAACAAATTAGGATTCACCCTCTAGGCAGCAGCGAAGCCATCTAAACAACCAGGCCTGCCACACTGCTATGTTCCTTCACTGCCGTAGTCTGGGCTACCATATCACCTAATTTTTATTGTGCTGAGTATCATTAATTTATTATGATATATAATAATATATAATAATATATAATATATAATAATATAATAATAATATATAATAATATATATAATAATATATGTGCACTGTATCTTTAGTTTTTCTCACTGGCCCACTTCCTTGCTGCCCCAGACTTGCCTTCTTGAGTGCAACCATCTTTCTGCAGTTGGCAAAGCACTGCTTCCTTTCAATCTCATCTCTGAAACTCTCTTGCCTTTTACTTTAGCCAAACTCCAGCACTCCATTTGGAATTCTGTTCCCACTGAAGCCCTCTCCCTCGAAGCGTCTCCTGCACCATGCAGGTCATTTTGCAACATGTCTCAGCCTCCTTGGTCCGGTCCACATTCCCACTTTCTATACGCTATTCCTCCACCTTCATGCATAGTCCTGTTCCTTCACAGCTCATACCAGCCTGCCACTCTTGCCTCTACTTGTACTCATCCTTGCCCTCTACCACCTTTGTCACTGTCTAAGGGGTGAAGATTCTGACACACAGCCTCTGGCTTTTCTCTCCTTCTTGTCTTGTTATCAAAGGTACACACCTCCAAAGGCAATGATCCATTTGAAGAGATGGGACCACAAAATAAACATGTACTTTTGGTTTTATGAAGCATAGCTATAGCAATAGCTAGCCAATATGCTGACAGTCAAAATGGGACCTCTTTTCATTCACCTACTAAGTTTAATTAAAAAGAAATAACCTCAAGTCTGTTTACTGACATACTTCTCACTTTCATTTACATTCTCATTTCTAATCTCGTAACTCATATTATATTTATCTTTTATCTTTCTTTTTCCTTCTAGTCTCCCTGACCTCCAGATTGATATTACTGGAAAAACAAAGTGGCCATTCTCCTAAATCTCTTTAGAGTCTCTGACCCAGGAGGGTAAAATTATACTTTCGGATTTGGCAGAAGTTGCTTGTGATCTAATCTCTGTGTAGTAGCTCAAGCTGGTGCTCTTACACATGAGCTGCCTATGTGTCATCTTTTCATACCTTTCCACAGGCCTAATGAGAGCTAGACCCCTTTTAAATGTCCAACTTCTATGTACTTCACTGTTATGGAAGATGCTTCTTTTCTGAAACAGGACAGCTTCCCAAGGGGTGCCAAACAGAACCAAGCAATGTTTCCTCTGTGACATTCCTGTATTATACATCTTAACATAAGAGAACCTAACAAATGTGTTGTCAAACATTTATGCTCTCTCTCTCTCTTCTCCGACATTATAAACAGTTTCCTTAGGGAAGGGCCATGGTTTACTTCTCTTTGCATCTCTAGTACATTCCTCAATAGCTGGCACAGTGGGCATTTCATAAATAGAGGGACTGCAACCATTCAATTTCAAATTTGAATTGGAAAAAGTCTGTTTACCCATGATACTCAGACACACAGATTTCCTTTATATTTGAGTAGGAAATAATATTATTATAAAGACAGATAGACTTGTTCCTAATTCAACTTGATTTATTAAGTTTTACAGACTACAGAATTCACTAATCTTTTGCAACATAGCGAATACCAGAGCTGCTTACAATCAAGTTTCTATATGAAGCTTTCTAGACAAATCACTGATATTCTTGTGGCAACTTCATGAATCCTGTGGAAATGTAAAGGAAAGCTAGAGCATGAGAAGATGTAGACTCTGCTTGTGTTTAAAACTACATTTATGTAATGTAACAAACTTCAGAAGCTAAGGTACCAGTGAAAATATCTGTCCAAACATATACATGCTGTGTTACCTGAACCAGCTGATGAAGAAAGAAAATAGATTTCAAATCCATGAGGAACAAACATTAAGATTTTGGTTTTTCATCAAGAGTAACCATTAAGAAATATTTAAAAAGCAACCTAATTAGAAAACTTCATATGAAAAATGATCAGGTTGGTATCTCCAAATTTAAATGCATGATTTAATTTTGATATTTTATAAAATATGGGCTACACAGACAGGAAAAGGTATAAAATTTTACTTCATAGCTGTTGCTTTCACACTGTACTGTCCAATCCCCTTATGTTTTTAAAAGCTTTGCTTTTCTGCCAAGGTCTAGAGACTTCTGAGGCCCCATTTGAACAGTCAAGGTTTAAAATTCATACACACTGTCTTTTAGAACCAAATGCAAGGTCTCCAGTGTAGTAACTTTGATATTAAACTCTCAGCCATACTATAAGAATACACATCACATGTACATTTGTATCACTTATATATATCATGTGCATAGTCTCTCATACATATCTCAGCATGGTTCACATGTTCATATATATGCATACATGGATTCAGGGAAACAAAAGCAACAGTGGTCAGATAAGACATCTCCCTCTCTTATTTATTAAATTATGGTAGTCTGACAGAGAATTTAGCTATTGTATTCCTTGCTCAGCCAACTGAGTTTACAAAAGCTAAATAAGAATTTATCAGATACGTTAATGTGTACGTGTTAAATCTTCAATTACAACTAGATATAGAGATGGTATCTAACTCTTGTGTTCTCATTATTAGGCACGTGTTGGTAGAGCATGAATGCTCCAAAGCAGCATTAATACCCTAATCGTACAGTGGCCAGCAGAAGGATCTGGCATATAAATGCAAGACCTTTGTTTTCTCCACCAGTAACCTGTGTTAGGATTCCAGCCAAACGTGGTAGCATGATATCTTGCCTATAGTTATCCCCATGGCTGGCTAATGAGTACTTGCTCATTAATTGATAAACTTGTCTCAGTAAAGGTCTAGACTTAGTGCCAGCCATTACTTTCATGGAACTGCCTGTTTTACAACTATATAGACAGGTGTTTGTGAATAGAAGAAATTAAAACAGCAACAGGAAAGCTTTTTAGTCCATTTTGCTAATTAATCCGTCAGAGCTCATAAAGAAGAACTCTTTGGCTTTCTTCAGTACTGCATCATCTTAAAGAGCTGGGTCAGCAAGGCTCTCTGCAGACAGTCAATGCATATTGAAACGTTCCCAAGCAGTAAATCAAAACAAAAAAAGAAGACAATGTAGTACTCAGAAAAGTAAAATTTATAAGGCCTTTCTGACAACATAGAGAACCATTAAACTATTGGCTTAGCTCTCTGTCAGCATGCAAGAGGAAAAAAATAAAAATTCATTCTTAGTCATACTTTTCACTCTGAGTATAATCCAACTTGAAGAATAATTTTTATTAGGCAAATGCCAAATTTGGTGTTATTTCCTTCGAATCATTATGTTCCTCTAAATATTTAAGTTGTTCCATTGCTTAAAGTATTTTTCTCTACTCTTCACCCCCACAGTTCTAGGATTTGTTGTTCAATTATCAAGACAGGAAAAGAAGCTTCATATACTGTTGACTTTTCAAGGCTCAGTGAGACTTGTGCTTTGTCTAGAAGGAACTGAAGAAGAGGTATTTAATTTGTAATGTCTCTAGGTGGGCCTCTCCAATCCCCAGATATGATACCTTTTATGTGTGGAGAGTAGCCCTGCAAGATTATCAACAGGAGAATCATCCTGCTCTCAGCCATGACAAGGTAATGAGATGCCAGGCACTGGTAGGAGAAGCTGCCACGTTAGGTCATTGGAGGAATTTCAGGAATACTAGACTGATTCCACAAAAGGTGGGGAAATCACTGTATTTGGGGCCAAAAATGTAGGCTTATTTGACTTTTTTGTTGCACTGAGGAGTCAACCACTTAAATATTAAGTCAAGGGAAAGATGCCAAAAGTCTAGTCACAAATTTGAGGTGTACCCAAGCTAGGCCAATAAATGGAACTTGGCACAAATGGCTATCCATACACTAAGTAGCTGACTCAGAAGAAATGTTAACTCAGATGAATTTATCAAAATGTTAAATATCATTCCAACTAAGAGTATGGATGAGAGATTCAGGTCAGCAATAAAATTTAATTTAATTTTTGGATAGTCTTGCATAGTATTAAAGCTGCCCACATTTCTGGAATAAGAGAAAGAATATAGTTTGCTTTTTTGTTGTTTTTTTATGTGTGAAGAAGATACTAGTTTTTTACTTAAATATTTAGGAGAAAGGATATTATAACTAAGTATTACATGATTCCTTTCAACACTGATGAAAAGAACAGGATACTTGAACATTACAAGTTAATATTCAACCTGGCAACTTGTTTAGTGGCCACTGCTTTTAAAAAAATTGAGATCATAGTTTTATGTTAGATGGATTTAAAAAATTATTATGTAACCAGAAGAGACTGTCAGACTTAAAGGGATCCTTAATCCTTAGCACCTCTATATTCCTGTCATCAGTGCCAAGCAGGATAAATGCCTCTACACAGACAGCACACAGAAGAGAGCTACATTTATGCTAAACATGAGTTCCTAAAGATTGTTATAATTTGTGAATGGTTTTCCAAAAAAAACAAATGTAAGAAACAGAAGGAGATTATATTCTTGGTGGATAAAGTATGTAAGTATAGTTTCATATTTTCCTCTATATTTTCTCAAAAGTGTTCCTTTCTTCTTTTTAAAAAAATTCTTCCATTTATTTATTTGTTGCAGGGTCTTCCTATACAGCTAAGACTCATACTGATCCTCCTGTCTCAGCTTCCCCAGTGCTTAGATTACAGGAGTATATCACCATGTTCGGTTTTGGTCACTGGCTCAGTGGGCCCAGGGCAGGGGTGGCACGGATTCAACCTGGGTCTTTGTGTTTGCCAGGCAGGCACTTAGACTGCTAATCTATCTCCCCAGCCCTCGAAAGTGTTTCTAATGTTTAATAGGATTTTCTCAGTTAAGCTAAAACTGCACTATATAGTTCTAGGTGACTGTCTAGCACTCTTCATTACAAGAAATTTTTCTCCAAAGTTATGAAGTCTTTGGTTATGTTTTAGTATTTGTACTGGCTTCCACAGATGCCAAGTGATAAATTCAACAATGTGATAATATGAAGTATCATTCAACTTTTTAAAATAGTTTAAAATATAAAAATAATGGATTGGAATGATAGCACACTAGCAATAGAAATCTTCCTTAAAACACCCTGAAAATTGAGCAAAATAAAAGGTACATGATAGAAAGTAGGAATGTAAAATTTAAGTACAACACACAGGTACTAATAAAAAGAAAAGAAGATGTGAAATCCAAACTCAATCTATTAGACTTAAGTTATGTGGCTCATGTAATATGCATATTGTTGGTACTATTCCTATTTGTGAACCAATGTAAAGTTGCCATGTGAAGTTAGTAAGAGTCTACCTGACAGCTTTAAAATCTTATCAATTTTTACCTAAAGTTTTACAGTATGACACTATGATGAAAATGTTTTCAGTTAAAAAGACTGACAATAGTGTCTCATTACTGACTACCAGTGATTTGTTTAGATTTTAACTAAGATTAGAATACAATTTGAGCCACCAAATTGATGAACATTCTTAAAAGCTGCATGGATTATTTTGATTTGAATCTTACGTAAGTACATGAAAAGGCTTTTCAGGTCTTAATGTAAGAGAATTATGGCCCAAACCATGCATTAAGATGAAAATAAGGTAGGCTATTCTTAGAGTTCCTCAGTCAAGGAAACTTTCTTCTTGAGCTCCTAAAAATATTTCCAGTAGTATGAAATTTAATGGAAGAGGATGGTAGGAGCCCACAGCATGTGGCAATTCACGACTCCCATGGAAATCTTTTCTTTCACAATGATCTAACCTTTTTAGGCCCTTTATTAAGAAGAAAAAAAAATGTGAGAGTTGTGAACCATCTTTTCCTGCTGTTAACAGTGGAGAATCTGGAAAAAGAAAAAAAAAAGGAGAAAAAGAAAAAACACATGATTTTGCCCTAAAACATGATGGAGGTAATGAGGCATTGAGGCCACTTCCTGCTGCAAACATAATTGGCGCATAAACACAGGAGCTGCTCAGAGATGGGAGCGCAGCTTTGTTTCAGAATCAGAGGGATGCCAACGAATGAGACCCTGTCTGTTGCATGGAGTAGCAATTCAGAGAATCAAATGGATATTTTTATTTTTCTCTGAAGTAATGGATCCCTGGAGGAAAGGAATTATTGTGGTATTTGCAAGCTTAGTAGGTAGCTTCAAATGTTTGTAACTAATGTAAATGAATGGAAAAGTAAGGGCAAAGGAAGACAAGGCACAATGCTTGGCAATAAAGAGAAACCTTGGGATTTAGACAAACAGACCTTTCACATGGTAAAGCCCTGGAGATCCTGAAAGACCTGAGCGGGCTTCCTGGGAACATCTGGAGGTTCTTTCCTGAGTGAAGACAGCAATAAGAGCCACTGCTCAGCGTCCTCTTTGGTAGTATGGAAGCCCTTTTATTTCTCCTTCTAGGAGAAAGAAATGACCACATCTTTCCTACTCTAGTGCGCTCTGTCCTGCTGTTTTAATGGGCAAGTCATTGTGGGAATGGATTTTTAACTTCTCTGGTTTTTCAATACTTTTACTGGTTTTTAAGTATTCAGTTAGCATCCACATTTAAATTTTGTATTTATAATTTTTTAGAAACCTTTCTTCCTTCCTCTCAAACATTTTGAGTCAGCATACATTATGCCACTGTGCACAGAGCCAAGCAATAATTCATCTTTGTGGACGTCAGAGACGTCTCATGTATTAATTAGAAAGCCTTTCAGTGACTGGTGGGCAGAAGTAGCTTCCAACTGCTACTGAAACAGGGATTTCCAGGAAGAGCAACAGAAAGCTGGTTGCAAGGAATTTCTTACCCGGTCTGGGCCCAGCCAACGAATGTACTTTGCTTTCATCAGGTACTATGGAGAAGAAATAAAAGACAAGGATTAGACCTGCTTATAAATCAGACACTTTTTGGAACATCTATAAATCTATCCATATATAGATATAAATATATAATCATAATAAGTAAAATCTTTTACTGGAAAAGACTTGTGAATATTTTTTCTTCCAGTATACCCTGTGGTATTTCATTTTTCCTGAGGACATTTATAAAGATAGCTGTGAAGAAAGATATTTGTTAGATCTATTATGAATATTTAAAAATATTTTAATACTTCATTTTAGCTGGACTGTCATTTCTATAATTACAAGAACAGAAACTAAATTAAAAGGCTTAGATATGTATAATATATAAGAAAGCTTGTTGAGCATAAAAAACATATATCCAATTCTCATGGAATGGATTATGGTATTTGGTCCACATGAAGGAAAAGAAAAAAGATTTAGAATTCCATGAATCAATTAAAATGCTGGACAAACTTTGAAATAGCAGCATTTGACTGAATAGATGTCAGTCAATGAAGGACAGTGATTCAGGGGCTAGGGAGAGAGCTCAGCAGCATAAGGGCTTGCCTGGCAAGTGCAGAGTCCTGAGTTCAATCCCTGGTACAAAAAACCCAGTGATACCTAAGAAATAGGAAATGAATACAGTAAACCCTAAAGTATCTCCAGCCCCAGCTTGCTGTCCACAGAAAGTGTTCAAATATCAGTACAGGCAAAGGACACACAAGCAGAAACCAATGATGTCCCAGGCTTTAGGACATGGTGTATGATGTCCACAGAAGCCAGGGCAGGTGAAGTGTGTAGGACAGAGAACCAGGAAGACAGCAGTCTGAAATTCTAATAATTTTGAGAACTGTTTCATGTATTTAGTTGAACACTGAAGATCACCCATGTATATGTACCCCAAATCTTTGCAAAGAGCCACTCCATACTGAAGGGCAACAGCATGTAAAATTCACACAGGGCTGAGAAGAGTTCCGATTCTCACAAGCTAGAGTATGAAGCTTCAGAGTTCAGGGTATCAGTTGGACAGTGAGGGTTTTTGCCTCAAAAATTTTGAAAAAAAGTCCTTGGTTGAATGTTAAAAAGCACCAAAGCTTAAAAAGGGAGAAATAAATAATTTGAGTAGCCTAGTAACTATTTTTCTCCCAAAAAGTTTTGTCCCAAACTATTTTCCCCAAACAAAAACAGGAGTATATATAAAACTATTTTATAAAGGAAACGTTAGGCTCAGATGGCTTCACTAAATTCTGTTGGACATTTATGGAAGAAATAATAATGATCCTCTAGAACTTTTACCAAGGTTTAGAGGGAGGTTTCTTAGCCCATCACACAGGGCCACTGACAACTTTCATGTGTTTTCAAGAAGAAAACATGTAAACTACTAACTCATATTCTTCATGAACGTAGATACAAAATTCTTAATCTTCAACCACCTCTGGGTGTCATCTGTGCCTGCCCACTTCAATATTTGACAGCAACTGTTCAATCGTTCATCATGTCCCAATATCAGTGTTAGCTGATCAAACTCTGGGGCTCAGGGTGGGTACTAGATGACGGGAGCTTGTTAATGGAGAGGCCTTGCTCCTTTTCTTTCAAATGGACTGGTTCCAGTCACATCTCTGTCCCTCTTCTACTAAGAATACTCAGTCATATTTAACTGACCTTGTTACTACATGTAATCTTTCCACTTTGCTGGCTTTTTTTTTTTTTTTTTTTTTCCATAGGCCTGCTGTGTCTTTACTTTCTTTTTTAAAAATGTATTTGGAACAGGATCTCACTATGCAGCTTGGAGTCATAGTGACCCTCCTGTTTTCAGCCTCCCCAGTGCTGGGATTACAGGTGTGTACCACCATGCCTGGTCTTGATGGTGGGCTCAGTTTGCCTGGGGTGGGACTAGCTTATCAGGTGGTGTGAAGGGATTGAACCCCAGTCCCTGTACTTGACTAAGCGGGTGCTTAGTCCACTGAGCTATTTCACCAGCCCTATGATAAGAATTCAGGGTGTCATGGTTATTCTGTTCTGAACTTAGCTTTTTTGAATTTCCATTTGGGAGGTAAGTCAGATGGTATTTGTCAGGCCTTTCTGGTGAGCCAAAGCCTGTCTGTCCTGTGCCTAGACAAAACTTATAATAGGATTTACAACATATGCAGAAGAGTACTGGAAATCAATGATGATGATTAAAAATAAGAATAACAGCTATGTTTTTGCCCTATGTACTCTTTTTTTTTGTGGTACTGGAGATTGAACTAGGGACCCTACACTTCCCAGGGAAGCACTTATTCTATTGAGCTATCTCCCCAGCCCCTGTCCTACGTACTTTGTGTCTACTAATTGAATTGACCATCAAGTACACTTTAAAGGTTAAATATTATCCTATATTACAGAGAAACAAACATATGTATCATTTGAGATAAGGTTCATATAAGAATTGCTATCTGGGAGCATTTTAAGAATAAGTAGTATGAACTGAGTATAAGAAACATGCAAACACATGCTAGGAAAATTTTCATGTATGTATATTTTGTCAATAGAAATCTTTCTACAGGGACCACTGTGAATGTTAGCTATCATTTTCTTTAACATGTTCATATGTCAAGAATCTAAGGGTTTGAGCTAAATTATTCATCCCTATTTCATAGACGAAAAATCATCTCTAGGAATGAAGATCCTGGCTTGAAAACTTAGTTTTGTGCTGTTGATTTAAAGGGTTTAATGTTGTTTTAGCAAGCACTCAAAATAGTCAAGTAAGTTTTCTGCGCCTCAGTCTCACCACACCTAACATGTAGAAAACACTGCATACTGCACAGGCTTGTGGTAAGCAAAGTACTTAGAAGGCCACACATGATTAATAAATATTAGCTATCATCCCTGCTAAGGGGATGCCAAACAGAACAAAATGAGAGCTAAGAATTAGAGCCGTGAGTGGAGTGCCAGCTCACCAGCCAAGTTCAAAGCTCTCCTTAGCCTCAGTTTTCCTTTTTCACAGGTAGGTGTGGAGCCCAGTGAAAATCGGTGCAAAGCACTTGGCATAGGGCCAGGTACACATTTTCAAAAGATGAAAACTGATGAATAGAAGCCATGGAAATGGAAGCATGCTGGATTTGGTGACAGTTGTGATGTTTATATTTTACTTCTCAGAATAATAAAGAAATTGAGAAATATACTATGCTTCAGCAGGGTAGTAGGTACTTTTACATGTCATACCATTGAAAATCAAAGAACTATAGTGGATATTACAGTGCCTCCCAATTTACCTGGCTCTAGTTCAGCTTAAGTGAAGGAAAGGAAAAAAAAAATCATACCTGCGGAGTGCTATATAGTCTTGTCATATATAATTATAAAGTATGAAATAAGACTTTTGATTTTAATTTTTATCTTTAAAAAAATTCCAGCCTAAGTTAAATGTTGCAAATTCCCCAGTTGTACTAAGCTTAACAAGGAACTTCTCAATTTTTTTGGCTGAAAATACCTATTATTCCTCGTAGGAATACCTATCATTATTTTAATTGACAATTTGAAATTCTTTAGAACATTAAAATAAACTATTTTTAAAAACAGTGTGAAAAATCCAAATGGGTGATAGGCATAAAAATGAAAGGCCTTTCTCCAAAATATTCACTGACACAGATGTCTATAGGACAGAAGATAAGTGAATAAACATAATAGAAAAAAAGGGAACTGTAATGACTTAATTAATAGAATACATTTTATTTGAAAGGTTAAATTTGGAACAATCATCTTTTATACATATGAGTGTTGAGAATGAGTTTAAATAACAGTAGCAAATGAGAAAATGAGGTAAAATTACATGCACCACCATGGTATTTTTTTTAAATGGCAAGTGTTATAATTAATATTCAACTTCCTTTATATCTCACATCATCTTCAAGCTACTATTAATGTATCTCTTGGGGCTGGCACTTATGATGCATCATATTTAGATAGAACAGTGATTGGAATGTTAGCAGTATGAATTCTGACAGGATATCATTTTGAATAAAGGACTTATTTATAAGAAACAGGAAACTAACTGGTCTGTCATAAGCAAAGTTATCTATTCTTAAAAAGCACAGTACCAAAAATGTCAAGTAAGAATATGATTAAAACCTATCAAGAGCTTAGGGTCCTGATGGCAGGTTTTCCTCTTCTGTGTCTTCTTCTTTTTAAGTGTCTAGAACTTATTATATTCTCTCTTTTATCCTTCAATTTTACCCAAGGAATGGTACTATTTGCTCTTGAGTATATTTATAGGGCACGTTATAGTAAAGGAAGGGATATGGAGCGGAGTTGAGTTCTTCTGAAGATGTCATTCACAGAAATTTTTATTATGACCATTGTTTTCATTATAGCCATTATTAAATACTAGAGGGCATTGTGGCCATGACCCTTTTGAGGTTTCTCTGGATTTACTTAGATAATAGGATTTCTCTGCTAACCTCCTGTCTCCTGACATTCTATGCAAGATCAATGGACACTATCTGATTTAATTACCACAAGGTGCTTAATACAGAGGACATACGTGGACTTGGAAGACTTGCATGGGAGTCACAACAGCCTGATGATGCACATTGCTAACTCTCCAGGTTATATGCGTTTGAAGCTAATCAGAACTGTCCAACTGCTAATGATACTTTTTAAAAAGCCCAAGCAGAGTATATTTTTTCACTTGATTTCAACCAGGTTCATTGTTAAGAGTTGAGAGGAAGAAAATATGAAGGAAAAGTAGCTACAAACATGATGGCACTCTGAGAACTTGTAAGGGGCAAACATTAAAGTGTGTATAATACTTTCATGCATGGCTTCCCAGTAGGGTGCATTTATACTAATATAGTGATCACTTAAAGTGTTTTATTCTTTTGTCAAGCCTTCTTACACACTTCAAATGCTTTCTCACTAGGGGAAAACAATTCCCTTGCTTATTGATAGCATTTTACACACATTCTATAACATAAGTGTCTATTAGGGACTGCACTTGCTTAATAAAAATTTGCAGAATGTTAGCAGATTTGGTGAGTTAATGGGCCCCATATGCTCTTCTTATGCTCACAGGATATGGTATATTGCTAACCTGTACAAATCGCTTCAGATAAAAATTGCCATCAGCTCCAGGTATCCTTTCTGAGAACAACAACACAATGTCACAAATGGAGGAATATGTAAATGTGCCACTAGTTCATGCTGAAATATTTTGAAGCCAAGTAGCACTCTAAAATATGATGCAACTCATTTTTTTTACATAAGCACCATTATTCCACTTAATCTTTTCATATATCTGACTTAATGAAGATTGCAAATTTGAAGCCTGTATTTTCTAGAATAAAAAATATTCCCTCTAATGAAGTCATAAATACTTTTCTTTGGATAACAAAATATCAACTGATTCCTTAATGGTTAATAAATTTGTTTTCAGGACTTGTTTCTTCAGAACTTGAAATTGATGTAGTTGCCAATATTAGGAATCAATTTTCCTCTCCTTTAGCAGATCAATTTTTGTGCCCCTGATTGATTTCCAGAATTTCTAAAGAATGTAAACCTGTTTCTAGTTGTAAATTAAGTTCCCTTCTTAGCAGCCATGAACTATTACTGCCTTAATTTATAGTGTTTTCCTACATCAATGACTATTTGCCATGCATTTTCTCCTTAGAGAGACTGAGTTTTCAGCATTGTGAATTTTTATGTGTTAAGGTTTCATCCATCTTTTTAAAAGGCAGGCATGCACATGTGAGTGAGCACACACCCCATGCAAAACCCTCCAAAAATTTTGTTCAAATAAGCAAAAAAGAATGACTAGGGAAGTAGTATAAGATAGCCACACAAAGGTTTATCTCACTATCTTTTTTAGAAAATTCCCCAAAGTACCAGCCCCCATTCCAGATACTATGCTGGCTCAGACACCAAGCTAATCAGAACACAGAAGCTGAAGATTTTTCCCTATCATAGCACATTTGAAGCTTTGGTGACACAGAATAAAAATGAGGCACCAGGACTTTTACCATTATCTGATTGTCCACACATTCACGACTTGTCACTTAGGCCTTTATATTTCCCTTTCTTTTTCTATAACCCCTAGGAAATCTTAAATCAGAAGTTGTAAAAATCTAGAACTTTTCACATATCTTTGACTCACTGAAGAATATTGGATTTTTTGCTTTTATTTTTTGGTACTGAGAATTGAGCTAAAGACCTTATGCTTGCCAGGCAAGCTCTGTGCCACTGGGTTATATGCCTGGCCCACTAAAGAGTATTGGAAAAAACAAATGAATTCATTTGTTCTGAAACCTTTCAATAAACATCATTATTCTTAAAATAATCACATACATAAACCTGCAGTCCAATGAGGAAACACAAATGATATATTTGATATAAGAAAATCTGTTAAACAGTTTAAAGAACAAAAGTACATTTTAGCCAGATAGGAAAGTCAGATTCACATGTGCATTCTTAAAAACACAAAGTGCTTTAGATGAGTGAGAACTTAAACCAACTGATCAGAAGGGGGACAAAGACAACTGTATTTGAGTTTTGTTTCAGAGACAGTCTTGCTTTGTAGTCAGTCTTGAGCCGACTATGGAGCCCATGAAAGGCCTTGAGTCCTCAGTGATTCTCCTGCCTCAGCCTTCTGAGTGCTGGGGTTACAGGTGTGTACCACCACATTTGTCAAAACAACCCTTTACACATAGAACACATTTAGTCCTCAGAAGCAGATACAAAGTATGGAAAGCATGAACTAAAGCAAGCTTCAAGCACCAAAAATCTTGGGTTCTGATGCTAATTACATAAAAAATAACTAGAGACATTTTCAAAGTTACTGAACTTAGTTGAACGATGGAAATAATGGTTGCAGGATAAGATAATGGATAGTTGGTATAACACATAAAAGCCCATGGAGCCCAGCTAAAGTAAGTGCTTAGCAACAGAGTTATGATTGGCTGCCACATTTCTGGGGGCCCCTGCAGTCTGGCACATCAACAGTAGGGTTTTGATTAGTATGTGAACTTCTATTGGGTGTAATGGAAATCTGCCCACTCCCTGAGGAGCATACTAAATACCATCTTTTCTAGGGCTCCAGGCTGTGTTTAGAGATCATAGCAGTTTGTAGCTATCTGTATTTTTGTGTATGGGTCTGTTTCAAGATAAGCTATGGATACTTTAAGAGGGCATAGGTGTTTTTCTTTCCATTTCAGTCTAGAATCATGTGTGGCACCTCTGTATGTACCCATTAGTACCAGCTTAATGAATAAATGAATGCAGAACGAAGAATGAACAGCGCCTGGATAGGACCACTGAGGAAAGGGCCCTAACTAAACAATGAAGCAATTGTTAGGGGTGGAAGGTGAATGAGATCTTAATTTTTAAGATGGGTCTAAATGAAGTCTTAAACATGATGGAATTGTATAGAATAAATATAAATGTACTTATATTGTGCATAGTGAAGAACCATAGAACTGTAAAAAAACCTGATTAGTAACTGACTCACATTTTGTTTTCTTTCGTTAACACTGAATGACTTGTGACTGATTGCTGGGTATGACTTTCTATCTATTTTTTGGCTTGCTGGCACTAATCACACTTGTTCTTCATATCGTATGACACTTGAAATAGCAGTTTGCTCTGTTTATAGAAAATACTGTATTTCCAAAAGAATTGAGTACTTGGTATAAAATCTCTCCTTTTAATATGGAAATGTTACAAGTTACCAAATGTAAATAAATATCTTTCTGTTATATGATACTCAAAAAAAGCCAGTAAGAAGAATATTAGCTTTACGTTTTTCTTGCATTAAATATTAGAGAACTAAGCAGTACTTATCCTATGTGTGTAAGGTATAAAGAAAAACAATAAATCAAATGATGCGTACAAGCTATACTTTTCAAAGAAAACATGTAAGATTTTATCTTGGAAGCACCACAGATGTAAATATGATTTTGAGTTTGTAGTTTATGATTCTCTTCCTTTTATATATAATTACACTACAACTTTGTTCCCACATAATATTTTTGGAATACCAATCATTAAATGACATGGGATTCTGCCAAAGTGCTTTTCTGGATCACCTGACATGATCAAATGATCACAATGGCTTTAATGTGAGACTTATGTTGATTTTAGACACTAGGTCAATTCATTTCAAATCAACTGATTTCAAATGCTATATTCCTGGAATAAACTCCAACTTCATAACATACAAATGTATAACTTTTAAATATATTTCTGGGTTGAATTTACAAAAAGAAAAAAAAAACATTAGAGGCTACTTTGCACCAATTTATGAAGAAAACGAACCTAAATTTTCTTTATATGTTGTCTTTGATGCTAACTGTATAAAATAAGTGGCTAAAGTATTTCTCCCTCTGCTTACCTGCAGAATAACTATGTCTTCCTACCAAATAGTTAGACTGTAGCAGAAGAGCCATGGAGATTCTTTTATAGAAAAGTGTTTAACTATATAATTTCTTCAGTAACTTCAGGGCTAGCCAGACTATTTTTTCTTTCAAGAGATGAAATAATTTGAATTTTAAAAGACATTCATCTATTTCTTGTTAGTTGTCAAATTTATTATTCATAATATTGCCTTATTAGCCTCTTAGTAACTGAAAACCATGAAGTAAAGTCCCTGCCTTAATAATGTTTAAACTGACCACTCACTGTAGTAGGGTATCATTTGTACTGACCTTGCCAAAAACAGGCTTTGACTTCAATGGTTTTGTCAAGTATTAGCTCGCTAATTTTTCCTCTGATTTTCCTTATTTCTTCTTTGCATATTTTGGGATAAATTAGTCTTATTTTTCTAGTTTCTTGACGTGAAAGCTGACATCATTGAACCAGGGATTGAACTCAGGTCTTTCTGCTTGCCAGGCATGCACTTATTCTACTGAGCTATCACCCCAGCCCCTGAGGCTGTTCTTCTTAAAGCTACTTCTTAAAGCTACTGTAGTTCAGTGTTATCCATCCTCAGCAGCATCCCACAACTTGTTTTTGACCTCAGAAATTCTGTGATATTTTCATACTCATTCAGTTAAAATATTTCAGACTTATTTATGGTTTACTATATAGACTAACCTGTTAAATGTCTTACAGTCACTTGAATGTATATTCTATTGTAATTGCACAGCATATTCCATAAATATCAGACACTGGTGTGGTATTATACTTCTATATTCCTGGCACTCTGGAGGCTGAGGCATGAGAGTCTGAGCCTAGCATGGGGCAATGTAACAACACAGTGAGATCTTGTTTCAAAAAATAAAACAAATAAAGATAATAGTTGACGATGTAGCTCAATGGTATATTAGCCCTGAGTTTAATCTCTAGTATCAAAAAAAGAAAATTCTATGGTCAAATTGGTTGATAATGTTCCAGTGTTTCACACTATTACTTTTCTTTTTGGTCTATTTATTCCAGTAATTATTGATAAATATTGTTAAAATCTTCAATTGTAAATAGACTGGATGTGTGCATTTCTTCCATTGTTATTTGAATTTTTGTCTCATATTATAAAGCATTATTATTCAGTGAATAAATATTTAGAATTATATTGTCTTGATGACTTAGCACTGCTCTTGCATCTAATTTACCTAATATCAATACAATTATTGTATTCTTTTAAAATTTATGTTAGTAGGGTGCTGTATTTCTTTGTTTTCTACTTTTAACCTGCTTATATTTTTATATGTAATAATTTTATGACTTACTTTTCATTCAGTATGACCATTTCTACCTTTTAATTGTGGTCTAACCTTTGAACTTAATTTGATATTAATATGGTTGAGTTCAAATTTATCATCTTGCTATTTGTTGTCTATTTCTCCACATGTTCTTTCTTACATGTTCCTTAGTCTTTCTTTTCAGTACATTTATTCTTATTGAGTAATACTTTATTATCTTGAGTGTCATTTTGAATACTTACAATCATTTTATTGTTCCTTATTGCATCATTAATTTCAGCTCATTCTGCTATTGTAGTGCTTGTTTAGTGTTTATAGTATACAAACTTAAATTATCTTAATGCCCTTTCAAATGAAATCATAAAACCTTCAGGTATCATAGAAAGAACTTACAGTGGTATACTTCAATATCTCCACTCCTACTATTTGTGCTGTTACTACGATACATTGTCTCTTATAGAATCCATATACAGTGATTATTTCTATTTAAACAATTAACCTTAAATCTATTGAATAAGGGAGTTTAAA
Source organism: Myocastor coypus (assembly GCA_004027025.1). NCBI lineage: Eukaryota > Metazoa > Chordata > Mammalia > Rodentia > Myocastoridae > Myocastor > Myocastor coypus. The sequence continues at coordinate 495 of PVJA010030290.1, read as the reverse complement.
ATGTATACATGCAAATAGTTATAATTTATGGTTTTGTTTCTGAAGAGCTTTTTTTTTTTATCTGTAATCATTTTTCTTCTGCCTTAAAGAGGGTAACCTCTCTTATGGTGCACATTTCTTTAATTTTCCTTTTTTAATTTTGAAAATTTATTTATTTATCTATTTGGTACAGTGTCTTGTTAAGTAGCTCGGACTTCTCTGTCTCAGCCTCCTCAGCACTGGGATTACAGGTGTGTACCATCATGCCCAATTTTGGTGGCCAGCATGAGGTTCCAGGGCATGTACATCATGTGGTACTGAGCATTGAACCCAGATCCTTGCACTTGCCAGGTAAGCACTTAGATTGCCCAGCTATCTTCCCAACCTCTGGTGCGCATTACTTTCTTTCTTTTTTTTTCCAATTCTTTTATTGTTTAAATTTAACAATGGTTATATTACATATTTTCATCATCGGATCAGTTTAGATTAATACATATAGGTATATAAGATTGATCA
>PVJA010030289.1:0-25937 GCA_004027025.1 Myocastor coypus | reverse complement strand
TGATTGTGAGGACAATATACAATATGTCAACTTTCAAAGAAAAAAAGGGGGAAAAGAAAAAAAAAAGTAATGTGGATTTATAAAGGTTAATGTTTAGTTGTTTGATCAATCTTATATACCTATATGTATTAATCTAAACTGATCCGATGATGAAAATATGTAATATAACCATTGTTAAATTTAAACAATAAAAGAATTGGAAAAAAAAAAAAAGTCAAGCTTCCAGAAATTTAACACAAGAAAAGAATACTAAAAGCTACTAGACAAAAGAAGCAAATCACCTATAAAGGGAAGTCCTTCATAATTACAGCAGGCTTTCCAACACAAACCAAGAAGATATTAGAGTAATTCAAGGCCTAAAAGAAAACAACTTCCAACCCAGATTTACATGTCCTTCAAAAACATCTGTCAAATTTTACAGAGAAGCAAGCTACTTCCATTACAAAAAGCGCCTGAGGAAATTCATGAACATGAAACCACCACGACAAAATGTTCTGAAGGACATTCTAGAAAGAGATAATAATGATTACAACTGCATGAACATCAACAGAAAGAACCTACCAGACACTGAAAACAATTAAACAGAAGGGGGAAAAAAGAAGCTAACAGTAAGAAAGTAAAATAATGATTAGTCAATATATATTAGTTATAGGGGCTGGGGAGATAGGTCTGTGCCACAAGTGCTTTGCCTGGCACGTGCAAGGTTGTAATTTTCAACCCCAGTTCTGGAAAAAAAAAAAAAAGCTAAAAAAAATTATATACATACATACATACATATATATATATATATATATATATATATATATGTGTGTGTGTGTGTGTGTGTGTGTGTGTGTGTGTGTATTAGTTATAATATCACTGTCATGGTTTGGTATTTTGCGAGGGGGAACAATACAGTAGAGGATACATTTTATAACATTATTTTATAATGAATCACCCAAAGAATCATGTTCAAGAATGCAGGAAGTCTATCCACATACTGAAAACCAAAGAATCCAGCTAAGGGCCTGGATCCCAAGATCATGTCCTGAATAAGTCCAGCTGAAGACCTAGAGTTCATAAGAATGCCTCCCATGAGGCCAACTGAGGCCTAGAACCCATGACAATGTCTCATGTAGGCCTGCTTCACAAATCTGCACTGGGAAGGCCCAAGGTTATGGTAGAAGCTAGAAAATCTGTGCCAGCAAGATGAAGTATCTGTACTGGAGCCAGGAAACAATGCTTAAAATAAGAACCAGAGCTTCCTCCAAAAGTACCACAGTCATCCTCAGCAACAATAAAGTCCTGAGACCGTCCAGTGATGATGAAAGCCACCATGAAAACCTTCTCCAGGAGACTGAGCTGTGCACCATCTTCCCCTCTAGAGCCAGGAAGCAATGCTAAAGATGAGGACCAGAGCTCCCCTAAAGCAAAACATAGCCATTCTTAATAGCAATAAGGTCCCAAGCTCCTCCTCTGATGAGAACAACCAAGTTCACCAGGAAAGCCAGCATGACAATGTCCCCCAGTAGAATATAACAAGCGAACCAGAATCTTCCAATAGCTCCAACAGCTTCTGCAAACAATTTCCTTAACAGGCTCCCAGCTGTGCTCCAGTTCTGCCTTTTATGCTGCTGTCAATAATCCTCAGGTAGATGTGGAGCCCCCATGCCCAGAGCCACGCTAGTTCAGTTCACCTGGGTGTGACAAATTGACTGCCCACTGGCAATCCACTACAATCATCCATGTAAATAATCTCCATTCAAAAATCAAAAGAAACAGCCTGGCGGAATAGATCAAGAAGCAATATCCAGTAATCATACAAGAAATGTATTTAATTCAAAAAGAAATTTATGAAAAATAAGACATGTGACAAGAACCTCAGAAAAAACACAGGAGAAGGCATTCTATTTGCAAACAAAGTAAATTTCAAGCCAAAACTGATGAAAAGAAAAAAACAAAATCCTTGTAAAGACAACAGTCCGAAGGTAGAGATAATGATAACAAATACAGAAGCACCCAACCGTATAAAACAAATATTAATGAACATGAGAAGTTAAAAAGCACTAATGCAACTGCAATAGGGGAACATTGTACCTCACTGTCACAAACAGGCAGAACAACTAGACAAAAACTGAACGATGAATTATTAGAGTAGCTGGGTATGGTGACACATACCTATAATCCTAGCACTTGGGAGACTCAGGCAGGAGAATCAGTGTGAGTTTGAGACCAGCTTGGGCTACAAAAGTGAGCTTAAGGCCAGCCTGAACTGAATAGTGAGAACTTGTCTCAAAAAGACAAAAAAAAAAAACAAACAAACATATATATATATATATATATATATATATATATATATATATATATGAATATATCTAACCTTTGGCCAGATGCTCTCAGTAGATGTAGAGATGTAGATATAGATGTCCATCCTACATCATCAGAATATACATTCTTCTCAGGTGCACAAGGGATGCTCTCTAAAATAGATAGTGTGGAATCTGAGTGAGAACATTCCATAGAGGTGTTGTGCAGCCATTGGTACCTGTATTAGGGAAACATAGCATATAAGCAAGAAGCTTATAGCCTCAGTGGTGAAAACTTTTTCATGTCAGAGACCAAGAATTCTTGCAGTCATTTATGTCATTCCTTCTTCTCCAGACAGAAGATACCAAGAAGTTGCAATCAAAGATCTCTTCATCTTATTGACAAAGTCACTAATAAGCCAAAATGTCTGTCAACATCAACCACAGCATTTCGGACCAGTTCTATCACTACAAGATGCCCCATCTGATTGTCAAGGTTGAGGGCAAAAGAAATGGAATCAAGATAATTATAGTCAACATGGTTAACGTTGCAAGGGCACTTAATCGGCTTCCAATGTATCCTACCAAATACTTTCACTGGGAGCTGGGAGCACAGATCCATTGAGACATAAAGAATGACTGGCACATTGTCAATGGATCTCATGAGATAAATAAGCTGCAAGACATATTGGATGGATTCATTGAAAATTTTGTTCTCTATCCTGGGTGTGAGAATCCTAAAACAGATCTGCATGTGAATCCAAAAAAGCAAACAATAGGTAAATCTTGTAAAGCCTGTGGCTATCAAGGCATGCTTGACACATACCATAAACTTTGTGCATTCATTCTCAAAAACCCACCTGAGAATGGTGACAGTAGTACAGGAAAGAAATAAAAGGAAAAGAAAAACAGAAAAGGTAAAGACAAGGAAAATGGCTTGGTGTCCAGGAGTGAGACCCCACTCCCGCCACCCCAAGTGAAATGAGCCTGCCCCCTCAGCCTATGGAGGTTGTGGAGGAGGATAACAACAGGGGAGGAGGGAGGGAGATACAACCAATGAGGCGCAGAGGCAAGGATGGACAAAATCGGCAACCATGCTAAAGTCTTGATGCTCAGCGACAATCTGGCAGGAACTGTAGAAGAGCATGTAAATATCCTGCTTGATTTTGTTAAGAAAAGGAAAGAAGGCATTATTGACTCATCTGACAAAGAAATTGTTGCTGAAGCAGAAAAACTAGGTGTAAAAGCCATGGGCCCTCTTGTTCTGACTGAAGTTCTTTTTAATGAGAAGATTAGAGAACAAATTAAGAAATACAGGCATCATTTCCTCATATTCTGTCACAACAACAAAATAGCTCAGCAGTACCTTCTTCATGGTTTGGAGTTTGTGGTGGCGATGTGTCAGTCTCAGCTCCTCTCCAAGGTCCTGCATATGGAGATGTGTGGTGTGGATCTGTTGGAAGAGGAGGCTAGCATCAGCTGGTCAGAAACAGCCTCAAAGAAGTACTTTTTGAAAGAATTTACCAAAGAAATTTGTGTCAAAGTGGAGCCATTTATAAAATGGTTGAAGGAGGCAGAGGAAAAATCTTTCAGTGGTGGAGATGAGGAAGAAGATGAAAACATCAATGTGGTTTATTTGAAAACTTCCAGCATGCAAAGGTTGAAACTCTGAAGCTGGAAAACAAGGATGACAACACTGATATCAATGTTATTTAAGGCTGGATGAGGCCTAGCTAAGGTGTACCGCTGCAACCTACTCTCCATTATCAGCCAGAAGTGCAATATGTGTGCAGAAGCTAGGATGGCTTAGCACTGCTACACTTTATACTAAAAATCTATTACTGTGAGTAGTCTGTAACTAAACTCAGTGAGACCTAGAGAGTTCCACACACATCAGTGAGCAGGTGTAACTTGCTTATTTATAGCATGCTTCCTTTGAAAAACACTAGTGGTAGACATATTTGGATCATATTTATACAGTTATAAAAACAAAGATTTGATTTTGGTCACTTGAGATCTTGGGTTCTGAATGACACTAAGTAATTGGCTCCTGTTTAAAACATTGCGCCGGCCGGGCGTGGTGGCGCACGCCTGTAATCCCAGCACTCGGGAGGCTGAGGCAGGAGGATTGGTGCGAGTTCGAGACCAGCCTGGGCTACAAAAGTGAACTCAAGGCCAGCCTCAACTGCATAACGACACCCTGTCTCAAAAAGACAAAAAAATAAATAAATAAATAAATAAAATAAAAAATAAAAATAAAACATTGCGCCATTGTTCATGCTGTTGGGTCCTCGGAGCCCAGCAGGTTCCACTTAGCCTGAGCCTTCAGGGTGTGGAGCACAGACTAACTTGAAATCTCCCTATTCAGGCATTTAGGAAGAGCTCTTTGTTTGATCACAAGCCCTTCACATCGGCATATTCTGGGGTAGATGATGAGCAGGTGGCAGTGCAGCATCTTAACTGAGATATAAAAGTGACCTGAGTGCCACATAGGTAATTTCAGAGCAAGTTTTGAGCCTTGGAATGGTTGTCTTTCAGTTCACGTACACTTGGCCCACCTTGGCTTCAGAGCTCTGTGTGTTGCACATTGGATGAGCTAGGGTAATCAGATCTACAAACAAGTGTTGGCGTGGGGGTGATGCTGAGCGATGTCGGGCGTGGCAGGTGTGACGACACTTGATTTGAGGGAGACAGGTGCACTTAATCTATTGAAAGCTGAAAGTAGTTTTTCAGTCTTTATCCTTAAGATCTAATCATAATTTCAAAATGTTTATATTGTATCCTCTGTTTTGTGCGATTGTTTTTCCCTACCTCTAATATTAAAGGTTTATTCCTTAATGCCTTTTTTTTTTTTTTTTTTTGGACACATAGCTTAGCCACTTTACATTTAGGTTGTTATTTTGTTAGATGTTATTTTGTTAAGCTTGGATCTCCCCTCTGTCCCCATGTTTTAATTAAAAATAAATGAAGTTAAAAGTATACTTTAAGGCAGAGCTTTTATTTTGGTGTAGGGATTGGGGATGTTCTTTACATCAATGCAGCAGGCACCTGGGGAGTCCGTATGGTGGCCCCTGGATGCAGGTAACTAGGCTGGGCAGCACCGTGGAAGCCCTTGCATCCCAGTTAGCTGATGGAAATCCCCTTGCTAGGATTCAGACTATGTTTGGGTAATCTTTAGGAAAATTTGTGCTTATTCCTTCCCACAAAAAGTAAACTCAGAAATTCAAGAGTATGCATGGTCAATTCTAACAATTCTCTTATTACTTTGTGATCCATCTCAGACCTCAGCAAATGTGTATGTAAATGTTTTTAAATTGAAATTATAAGATGTTTGATAAAAATAAAACTTTGTTAGCTTGAAAAAACAAAAACAAAAATGTATCCTTAAAGTAAATGCAAAGGAATTGAAATTATTCCTTGCATATTATAAGATAACAGGGCCATGATATTGATTTGAAAAGCAATGAAAAAAGAAACCAACTAACTTTATAAAAACATGGAAATGAAACAGTATCCTCCTGAACAACCAATAAGTAACAGATGAAATTAAAGAAATTAAGCTGTTTCTACAATTAAATGTGAATATCAGTACAATGTACAAGAACTTATGGGACACAATGGAATCATCCCTATGAGGGAAAATTATACTAGTATATACTCATATCAGAAAACTTACATAGGGCCAGCTAAATAGCTCAGAAGATTAAAGCACCCGCAAGCAGGCGCAGGGGCCAGGGGTTCGATACCTGGTCCTGTCATGCCAGCCCCACACCCGGGGCATGCTGAGATGACAATGGAGACTTGTTGTGGTGGCACATGCCTGTAATTCCAGCTCTTGGGAAGCTATAAACAGATGGATCACTATGAGTCCAATCTAGTAGTGAGACCCTGAACACCCTGTAGACTCTTCCCTAAAATATAGAAAAAAAAAATTTTATCAGGGATGGACAAATAGCTCAGTAGATTAAAGTGCCTGCAAGCAGGCGCAGGGGCCAGGGGTTCAATTCCCAAGCCTGCTGTGCCAGCCCTGCCCGTGGAGCACACTGAGACGGCAATTGAGACTTGCCGTGGTGGTGTGTGCCTGCAATCCCAGCTCTTGGAAGGCAGTAAACAGGAAGATTACTATGAGTCCAATCTGGTAGTGAGACCCTGATCACCTTGTAGACCCTTCCCTAAAATACAGTAAGAAAGAAAACTTATACAAAAGCTTTTGCACAGCAAGAGAAACCATCAACAAAGTGAAAACACAACTCACAGTATGGGAAAAAAATTACCAGCTGGTCCTCAGACAAAGGACTACAACCCAGAATATATAAAGAACTCAAAAAGTCAGTTCCCCAAAATGTAAAGACCCAATCCAAAAATAGACATCTGAAATAGACACTTCTGAGATAAAATATAAAGGGAAAATAAATACATTTTAAAATGTTCAACATCCTAAGTCAGCTACAAAATGCAAACTAAAACAATGTTGACTGGGATTTTTTTCAGAACTGAAAACGTCATATCATAGTGATATCTGTGCACTTGCATTCATAGCAGCACAATTTGTGATAGCCAAATCCTGGAAACAACCAAAATGCCCATCATCTGAAGAATGGCTGAAAAAGAATGGAATATTACTCAGCTATAAGGAACGATAAACTAGAAGACTTCATATATAAATGGACATATCTTGAATGTATACTCATAAGTGAAATAAACCAGCCCTACATATGCAAATATCAGATAGTCTCCCTAGTGTAAGGACTCAAAAGAAATAATTAATTAATTAATTTTGGAAAGTACCAGGAATCAATCTCAGGACCTTGTGTTTTCTGCATCTTCAACCCCTATAATTTTTGTTAGAAGAGTGACTTAATTACAAAATGCATTTGGAAGAGTTTTTAAAAATAATGTTTCTTGAAATTGATAATGTTTAATTGTTTGATCAGTCTTTCATACCTATGTCTGTTGATCTAAACTGATTTGATGATGAAAATATGTAATGCAACCACTGTTAAGTTTGTCTTGTTTTGAAATCTGTACTATATGTGCTCTTACTTGTTACTGTGTTTTCTATCTTTGTTTCTGCTATTTTTACTCTTTAAAATAAAGTTAAATCCATATAAAAAAACAATGTTGAGATTCCATTTCATCCCAGAAAGAATGGCTACTATCAATAAATCAACTAATAACAAATGCTGAAGGGGCTGTGGAAAAAGGAATGCTATTTTACTGTTGGTGGGAGTGTAGACTGGTGCAACCACTGTGGAAATCAGTGTGAAGATTCCTCAAAAAACAAAGACTAGAGGTTCCATTTGACCCAACTATTCCCCTTCTTGATATCTTCCTAAAAGAATTAAAAGCATCATGCTACAAGGCTAGATGCCTATCCAGGTATATAGCAGAACAGTTTGTAATAGTTAAATCTTGCAAACAACCCCAATGCCCATCAAATGATGAATGGATAGAGATGCACTTTTTTTACACAATGGAGTCGTACTATGCCATAAAGAAGAGTAAGCTTGAGATATTTCTAGCTAAATGGATGCACCTTGAGGACATACTCTTAAGTGAAATCAACCAGACACACATATGTAAATACTGCATTATTTCTCTGGTTTGAGAAGCTGAAAATGTAAAGACCAAAATGTATGATAAATACTGAAAAATGAGAGGAAATTGTTCAAGCAGGAAGGAGAATTGGGAGAGGAGGAAAAGAACAATTGCGAGAAAGAAGAAAAAATGGAAACAATGCTTTTGTAAATAAGGCAGGGAAGGAAGTTTGAAGGGCAGGTAGAGGAAAGGGAAAAAAGAATCAAGTTATATCATCTCCCATGATTAATGTGATTATTATGTATATAAAATGTACCAATAAAATAAATAGATAAATATGATCTTCTATTTACTTATCTATACTGAGTCTAATCTTTCAATGAGCGCAGTGGTAAAAATTGGATCTTGGAATTGAGTCCATCCAAGTAGCACCAATCATTAACTGTGATCTTTTGAAAGAGTTAACTCATCACTCTGTTTCATCATTCCTAGCTATTAATACATTAATAACCCATGTAGCCTAGGGTTTTGAAGGGCATGGGTTGGCATTAATGGCCAGCATAGGCATATATGCACCTGGATTTGCTAATAGTATTAAACAGTTGCTCAGTTGCTATTACTAATTAGTTCTCATACAAAGAAATTACCATTTAGTGACACTGTATGATCAAGAATTGAAGTGGCCTGAATATGTGCCAGGAATTTTACTTAACACTCTATAAAATCTGAATAGGGTAAGGGGGTTGTAGGCAGGAAATTGTGCAAATGTGTATTTTTATTTGTTGTAAAGTACTGAGTCCTAGCACATGCCACAGTAGGCGGAGTATGTTGCTTGAGAGATAGTTTACAAGCAAATATGTTTATTGGCATATACCTAGGCATCTTTTCTGCATAAATACAACCATGAATTTTACCCAGCAGCTGGTATAGATGTATGGTGTTGATATATATATATATATATATATATATATATATATATATATATATATCCAATATTGTGTTTCTGTGTGCCAGGTATAAAATTTAATTATATTCTATTAACATAAGATCAAATGATTTATATATTGGCTACTAACAAGAATATTCAGTTCTAACATATATTTTCCTTATTTAGTAGCAAAAAAAAAAAAAGACTGGGTACCTCATATTAATACAAGAACAAAATTAAAAAGAAGACATAAATGAAAGCTAGACTCATTCATACACAATACATATACTGATACTCATGGAAGCCTTATTCTTAGCAGCCCAAAACATGAAACAATCTGAATGCCTTTCTGGGACTTAAGGCAACAAGCAGTACCTATTGGATGGTTCAAATCATGAAATTCTGCTCATCAATAAAATGAACTATTAATAAATGAAACCCCTTGGATAAACCTCAAAGGGACTGTGCTGAGCAAAAGCAGCCTCAAGTTACACGCTGTGACATTCTACTTCCACAGTACTGTGGAGATGACAAAATCACAGGAAGTGACTCACAGCAGCCAGAGAACGAGAGAAGGGAGGAAGTAGATAGATGCAGGTATAGAAGAGTAGCATGAGAAATACTGCAGTGAAACTTTCCCTACCCGTGATGTGGGTGTCACACATGACCAAAATGCATAGAATAGACAGTCAATGATACACACATAAAACGGTGAGCTCTGAGTAAGTCCAATGCATTTACAGCCAGTGACAGTGCACCACAGTGATGTAAGGTGTCGCCCCTAAGGGAAAACAGTAAAAGCTCTACATGGTCTCATTATATTGTGGCCTCAACTTCATATGGATCTATAATTATTTCAGAATAAAATGTTTACCATTAAAAAAAATAATAAAAATGTCAACTAAAATGAAAAATCTGAAAGGGTATGATTTCTTTCTGTTTAATGTCACAATATCTACTGTTTTAAGGCAGCAATTCTATCAATAAACATTCACTTGTAGCCTTCTAAGCTGTAGGCACACATAAGAGTAGACATTTCAGGAAGGAAAATATTATGTGACCTTTCTTTATAGTCTTTTGGTAGGCACTGTAGTCCCTGTTCTGCAAATAAAGAGACAGATGTGGTGATGTTAAAGAACTTTCCCAACCTTCAAAGCCAACATTCAGCAGTCTCAGCATTTGCTCCCAGCCCCGTGTTTTTTCTAAGATATCAGAGCAGCCTCTCTCTAGAACAGCCCTTCCACAATCCAAGAAAGCCACTATTAGAATAGGCTTAGAAGCTTAAATGATGAGGGTAGTGTTTACTTTTCTACTATGTAAGAGAGTAACTAACTTGTTGTTAATATTATTTTTCTTTTATTTTGTACCCCAGCTATAAGAAAATTCTGATTATTTTCTCACTAAAGTCTCCAAAGAGCATCCCAGTTCTTTCTCTACACTGACACTGTAAAAATATCAACTCTGATTGAGTCACTAAATATCCCCTGCTCACCCATCCACAAGGCTGCTGTGATGTCGCAGACAAGATGATCATGGAGAGTCACAGACCAGTCACATCTTCCGGCCTTCACTGGACCTCGTCAGGCGCCAACATCTGCATTTTTACACACAGACCAGTGGAACCCAGCCCTTGATTCATTTCCTTTTCTGCATAGTACCAGATATCTGTAAGTATTTATGATGTTCCCAAAGACTTTCTCTCTTCAAGCTTCCAAGCACACTTCAGTGAGTCCTTGTCTCCTTCAGGAGTTGTGTCAGAGAGACTGCACCGTGACAGTGAGTGCTACCTGCCCAGAGCGGAACACGATTCTCATCTGCTGTACCCTGGAGTCCTCCCTGCTACCACCAGGTTTAGCCTCATGGCCTCCACCAGCAATAACAAAATGAAATTGAATCTGCTGCTTTTACGTGTCACGCTCCTGTCCCGACAACTGTCCAGTGGGCAGTATTTACTTCTTTTTGTTTTACTTTATTGCCTTTTACCAAGGTATAAGTTATTTCACACATTCCACAAAATATAACTTTTTATTTTTGCCACTGTTATACAAAATATTTAAAAAATAAAATGTCACATAAATGAAGAGCTAAGAAAAATAATGAAAATTTGCTGATAGCATTTTAAAAATTCAATTTTCTGAACACACTTGATAAGCTGTAGACTGTAGTAAAGGGCAGGAGCTGAGTGGCCACTGACCTCTTCCTGAAAACCAGGCAGTCTTTAGCTCTCCACAGTTCCAACAACAGCTGCTGCCCACGTAAGCTGCTGCCTGGCACCAGCTGACATTTCTCTATGCCACCTTTGACTAGGGGAGGTGCTTCTTTCATTCTCTGGAAATGAAATCAATGGCAATAACTTGAGTCTTACAGAATCTGTCTTGGGTATCCGGCTCATCACCCAGTACTTTGTATAACATCCTTTCTTATTCTTTGTGAAAATTCAAAATATACCCTATACTTTAGGAAGACAGAAGAGTAGCATGTTACAAAAGACTCTAACATGGAAACTATGACAGAAGTTAGGAATTTCAGAAGAAAGCAAGCTGATTTGCTGATCCCTTGCATGGGCATTAATGGTAGCTACAGTAAAACAAGCAAACAAGTAAATACAAGCCCGAGCAGGTGAGAATGCTTATGTGGCCGAAGGGCAAAAGGCAAACTAGCCAAATGCTACGTGAGGGGTCCTTCCCAAAAGCCTTCACACTATTTAGGAGGGAGAAATTCTCTTCAAAGTCACTTTCTAAACACCTGCCAATCAAACCAGAATGGGCACCCTACCAGTGAGTGAATTAGTCTGACTCAAGAGTCCACATAGACCAGGAATTCATAAAGTATTGTCCACTGGCCACCTCCAACCTACCACATGCCTTTTGGTCTGCTATTGTGGAAAGATAGAAATATATAATATAGATGTACCATATTTTTATGTGTGCAGTTCAATGGCACTAAATGTATTCATAGTGCTTTGCCACTGTCAGTATCATTCCTTTTTAGGACATTTGTATCACCCTTGCTATTGTTTCAGTAGATCAAAATAAAAATCTTGAAAGGTTGGCGAGATAACTCAGTGGACCAAGCACCTGCCTAGGCAAATGCAGGGACCAGAGTTCAATTCCCAGCATCACATGCCACACCGGCCCCACCCCCAAGCACACTGATCCAGCCATCAAGACCAGGCCTGCTGGTGCACGCCTGTAACCGCAGTGCTGAGGATGCTGAAAACAGGAGGATCACTACAAGTTCGAGCTGCACAGTGAGAGCCTGTACCAAATACATTAGAAAGAAAGAAAGAAAGAAAGAAAGAAAGAAAGAAAGAAAGAAAGAAAGAAAGAAAGAAAGAAAGAAAGAAAGAAAGAAAGAAAGGAAAGAAGAAAGAAAGAAAGAAAGAAAGAAAGAAAGAAAGAAAGAAAGAAAGAAAGAAAGAAAGAAAGAAAGAAAGAAAGAAATTGTATTGAAAATTTGGTTCCCAAAGCAACTGTGCTGAAAGCTGGGGCCTAATGGCAAATGCTTGGGTCATAAGAACTTTGCCTTCATTTACCTCATGGCCTGAAGCTGAGGCCTCGCTCTCTTGCTGGCTGCGTGACTACACTGTACCTTTTCCCTACAGGAGGCACAGCCAGAAGCACCCAGCAGATGCGAGGGCCTCACCTTTGACTTCCCAGCGTTTAGGGTGTTAAGAAAGAAATCTCTGTACTTGGTAGGTTACCCTATTTCTTGCCTATTGTGGCAGCACAAAACAGATGAATACAATCCCAAAGTGATTTCATATTCAGTCTTCCTCCTCTTTTCCCTCCAGGCCCAGACAACTGCCATTCCACACTGTCTCTGTTTGATTGGACGGTCTAGGTACCTCAATGGACATCAATGGCACCTGGAATGGAAAAATACGTTTGTCCTACACAAGGAAAAGGACAAAAGAAAGAAAAAAGTAAGAGAAAAAGAAATGTTTATGTCTCTATATAGGATATCTTAAATAATTGTGCTGCTGATTTTTGCTGGTCTACTGAAAGGAGCAGTTAATGCTTGATTTTTTTTCTTTTATAATTTCTTATAACTTTTTTTACCAAGTTTGCATGCATATATCTGGTGATCTGAACAACTAATTTGAAGACAGTGTTATACAATATAACTACCTTTGTTGAATTCCTAAAAAAAAAAAAAAAAAAAAGAGAGAGATAAGGTCATATGATTTTTTTTTTTTTTTTTTTTTTTCTTGAGACAGGGTCTCGCTATGTGATTCAGGCTGGCCTTGAGCTCACTTTTGTAGCCCAGGCTGGTCTCGAACTCGCACCAATCCTCCTGCCTCAGCCTCCCGAGTGCTGGGATTACAGGAATGCGCCACCACGCCCGGCTCAAGGTCATATGACTTTTAAGTGACTAACTTGTATTCACTGACTTTTAGGCAAGTACTAGGATTAGTGGATGACAAAAACGTGTGACTCAGTAATTATCTGCTCAGCTTTGTAACTAGTAGATACTCAGTGGTTTAAAGTGCTTACCTAGGCAGAAGCAGGGACTGTGGTGGCCCCACCCCTGGAACACACTGAGATGGTGAAACTAGGAGGCTTGGGAGGCTGAAAAGAGGAGGATCACTGCCAGCCTGATCTGTGTAGAGAGACCCTGGAAACCCTGTACTAAATATTTTTTTAAAAAAAAGCTCAATTGTTTGTTAAATCTTGTATATCTATATATGGTAATCTGAGCAACAAATTTAATGATAACTATGTAATATAATAAGCATTGTTAATTTCCTAATCTTGCCTTGAAATTCCATCATCATTTTTATTGTTTTTTTGTTGTTGTTGCTTTGTTTTTTTCTTTGATCTTGGTGTTTTGTTTTGGGTTTTTTTTTCTCTCTCTTTAAAACCAATGTCTAAAAACTTTAAAAATAACAACACATTTGTCCTTTTCAGATTGACTTATTTCACTTAGCATGCTATCTCCATGTTTTAACATATGTCAGAATTTGCTTCTTTATTAAAACCAAGTGAACATGTCATTACGTGGCTCTGCCATTTTTTAAAATCTATTCATTTGTCAATGAATTGCTTCCACCTTTTGGCTTCTGTAAACAATTCAAAATGTGCAGAGTGGTCTTCGTTGTAGTCTCTAATTTGTTTATCTGCTGGCACACCTAATGTTTGAGCATTTTCATCACCTAAAAAAGGAAAACACACATACCTCAGCTATCACTGTGATCATTCCATAATCCTCAAGCCCTAGACAGCCACAAATATGTTTTCTATCTCTACAGACTTTTACATCCTGGATTCTGGACAATTTACATGAGTGGAATTATGCATTATATATTTCTATGTGACTGGCTTCTTATACTTCATAGAATGTTTTCAACATTCATCTATATTATAGCATGGGCCAGTACTTCATATGTTAGTCATCTAATATTTTCATTGTATAGATATACAATATTTTACTTATTCATTCATCAGTTGATAGTTTTTTGTCTCTTATACCATTTGTGTACTAGTATTCCTGTAGACATGCATTTACTACTGGATTATATGGTAACTGTCTAACTGTCTGAGAAAATAGACTGTTTTCCTCAGTGGCAATATTCATCTGCAATATTGTATGACTATAATTTCTTTGCATCTCTGATAATATTTTTATCACCTGGCCTTTTTATTCTGGCCATTCTAGTGGGTATGAAGTGGCAGCTCGGGGTAAGCTGAGATATGTTCTTGATATCATCATGAAGTTAGCTGGGAGGATCCAGCCCTCCCCATGCCAGGCTCTCTTCTGCTTCCCAGGCTTTACTGTGTTTTCTCTATAGTCACTGCAAATGGTCCTTCCCAGCCCCAGTTCTCCTTGAAGAAGTCACCACATGACATCACAGGCCTGCACTGGTGCTTCAAACCCTTCTACAGTGCACTCCCCAGGCTCCGTCTCCACTACCAGGAGCTCCCTGCAGCCCTTGGAGTATTCATTGAGCTGTTTCTAGAGCCATTGTGGATGTCAGTTCCTTTTCTCAAAGTATTTTTATCATATAATAGTGCAAATTAAGAAAATCCAAACTTTTCTCCTCACCTCATAAGTGTTTTTCTCAGGTCTTCAGAGCCGATGGCTGCATGGCATCAAAGAAAACTGTCCTGTTCCTATGGCTTTTTCTGTCTCAAAAGCTATTTATGACAAGTCCCTGTCTCCCTATAACAAAGACAATGCCCATGTAAGAACTTTTACTAGGGTCTTCTCTCTAAGGTGAGACATAGTCCTAAATCTTAGTAACCTGGAGAGTAAAGCTGATGCTCCCAGAACTGAGTAGATAAGTCCTTCTGATTCAGTCACCAGGGTCTTTTCCCTCTCCTAATTCTAATACACTATGCGGCTGCTCCATCTTTTAAATGCCTTGTTCATAGGGGAGGGATTCACCCTAAGCATCAGAGAATTTTTTTTAAAAAAGTCTTTCACAGTTTTTTGTTGTTTTGTTTGTTTGTTTGTTTGTTCTGTTTTTAAGAAAAGACAAGCATGGCCTGCTAGCATGACTTAGGTCAATTAATTCACATTTTTAGTTGCTTCAGCTATTTTCCTTAATTTAAAGTTGATATTTAATGATCACACTTTTTGTTCACTGCTTCTAGATTAAAGATTTATCTTTGAATCTACTACTTCTCTTATAATTCAGTAGAGTTTGTTTTGTTGGGGTTTGGGGGGGTTATTTGTTTTTTGTTTTTTGCTTTCATGCTGGGGATCAAACACAGGACCTTGTGCTTGCCAGGCAAGCACTTATGCCACTGAGCTATATCCCTAGCCTAGTTATGAGTATTATTTAATAATGAAAATTTTCTAAAACATTTCCTCCTACGGAAACAAAGACAAATCTAATTCCTGAGTCTTTTAAATGTTGGGAAACTCAAATGAAAGCAACAAGCAGTTATTGCCACATGCTCATCAGACTTATTTTTCCTGATTTGTTGGAGCAAGTACTTTAGCTATTTAACAGCTTTGTAAAAAATTAATTCAGTCTTGCAAATAAGTAATATACTAAGACTATAGTTTGTAATCATTGTGTTATTATTCCAGACTACAAATCTGTATCCATCAGACAGAACTGATACATCCTGTGTCACATACTAAGTATTGTAGTAAATTTTTAAACACATTGTTATCTATATATATATATTTGATGAGAACTCTGACCTATGTCTAAATTATGTGTCACAAGAGTCTCAAAAACTTGGAAACTTTAGAGTAGAATAACAAGTTTCATTTTATATTCCATTTCCTTCTTTGTTTCTACCTATATTCCTCTCTTAGTTAACAGAGAGGTGCCCCATGACAATCTTGAATCAACAGGAACTTATTTTTACTAGTGAAATTAACTTCAACTTTTCCACTTAACTTACAGAGTAGATTAGTAATAGCAACTGATTTACATAGCACCATTGCCTCAACTTGAGTTTATTTTATAGAGCTAATGCTCACAATGCTGCATATTACTGAGCAGTTTTGACTTCAGAGATCAGAAAAATGTTACACATGTCCTGTGTGTCACACATTCCCACCATCTTAGCCCCAGGCCTTCGGAAAGCACATGGGGTGGCTTTCTCCAGATGGTGAACCATGCAAAGTGCCAGGATCTGGGGCAGCAGCTTTGGGAGTCTTATGTTTTGGAGTGGTATTTGGTTTGCTTAAAAGTTTAGAAGAACTTGATTTGGGTGACAACTTTAAAATAAACTTTATACACTAGCTTGGTCACTGTCTTCATCACTACCACCCACAAGTTAAAGGAAAAAAGGTTTATTTTGACTCACAGTTTGTAGAGGTTTCCAGTCCAAAGTCAGCTAGCTCTTAGACAGGACAGCATGGCCCAGATGCCTGGCAGGGAGGCTAGTCCTGGTATGGCATCAGGAAGCAGACAGAGATTGAAGTGGAGAACAGAAGAGGGTGATAACCCTTTTCCTACACTAGCTGCATTACTAATTTTGCCCACTTGCTTCCTTGATCCGCCCTGGGTCTGTCTGCTATCTATTCATCCTGTCATCCCTGTGCAAAAGTCCACCACCACCATCTGTCAACAGAACAGTGCATTCGGTCTCTGTCTTTTCATTTGTCTCTCTGCTACATTTTGATTTCTTTCGACCCCTTCTCCACACAGTAGCCCGAATGCTCAAGTCACTCCTCAGCTGAAACCTAATGGTTCCCTCTGTTCCTACAACACCAGTTCAGTCTCTTGAACATGACCTTGAGAGCCTTGTGTTGTGCACCCCAGGCCTGTGCACAAGGACTGTCTTCTCCATTCCTCAGGCTAGCATCACTAGAGCCTCTTCTAGGTTTTCCACATATGCCACATCCCTTCCTGGCAGTGTCCCTGTGCATGTTGTTTCCTGGGTCAACACAGTGGTTCTCTTTTCTTCTCTTTTAGCTGTCCGGTTCTAGCAATTTGCCAGCTCAAAGCTTTGCCTAAATGGTACTTCCTCAGGAGGACTCTCCTAACAAGCCAATTGAAAACCAGTTCCCTTTTACAATTTTAAATTTTATCTTTTACTTGCATTTGCTTTTACCCCTTACACTATGTAACTTGGAAGTACTGTGTCTAATCTGAGCATGTTATAACAGTATGTAGTATATCAAAAATATATAAAATTATTAAATATATGCTTTGTTTTGATTTCTAATTTTATACAGCTTCCTCAAACCCTTTCTCTGAACTAACTACCAGCTTGAAACAAAAAAAAAAAAAAAAAAATACTCAAAGCTATAAATAACTATCAAGGTAAGACCTAATCATTTTCCAAAATAAAAATAGAACCAAAATTCCCTCTGTTTGCATCTAGCACTAAGCTATTATACCATATTTTCTTCAAGAAACATAAAGTTTTGTTTTTGTGGTAATACATGAAGAGGAACTGAAAACAAAGAACTTTGAGAATTCAAAACCCTAATTCCAAAGTTTAACTGCGTGACTAATATGAACCACACACCATCATTATTATAGGTTCATCTATTTTGAATGTAATTAATTTTAATCAATAATTATTCATAGTTATATGCAAAACCAAAAAAGACCCAGAGAATAGTTACTGCTTCCATG
Source organism: Myocastor coypus (assembly GCA_004027025.1). Taxonomy (NCBI): domain Eukaryota; kingdom Metazoa; phylum Chordata; class Mammalia; order Rodentia; family Myocastoridae; genus Myocastor; species Myocastor coypus. The sequence goes on along the minus strand of PVJA010030289.1, from coordinate 8,137 downwards.
TATTTTTCACTGAAGCATAGCACCATTGTAATGCCTGATTTTACTGTTAAATTCAAACTAATGAATATTTTAATTGACAATTAGTAAGATAAACTTTTAACATAAAATGGTACAGATTTTTCTGATGACCCTAAGTACTATTTAATTGGTTCATACTAGCCTTCAAGTTACCTTTTTACTTAAATTTAGAGAGTTCTGAAAAAGAATTTTGTAAACTCTGCTGAGCATGTCAAAGATTGCATGCTGAATTGGTTTGAACTGAAGCTTTGCTATTTTACACCACTTATTTTTCAGAGACTATACCATGAAAAACTAAAGCACAATGCGTACAAAAAAACATAAAATATAATAATAATAAATATTTGAATTCTGCAGATTGCTCTGATTTCTAATTTTATTTTTAAATATATTCTGATTGTTTATTTTATTTATTTGTTTATTTGTTTGTTTGTTTGTTTATTTGGTACACGGTCTCACTACACAACTCAGACTCATAGGGATCCTCCTGTCTCAGCCTCCCCAGCACTGGGATTACAGACGTGTACCATCTTTCCCAGTTTCAGGGACCAGCACAGCATGCAGCACTGGGGATTGAACCTGGATCCTTACATTTGCCAAGCAGATGTTTAGACTGCCAAGCTATCTTCCCAGCTCAGATTTCTAATTTTATAAAGCTTCCTCAAATCTTTCCTCAGAAGTGACTACCACATCCAGTCTACAAAAGTCACTTACATTTAACATCAGCCATTCTTACAATCACTGGACATGTATCTGTCATTGCTATCATCATTGATGTACAGTGATGCGTGTGCATGACCTATGTCATACAGCTATCATTATGCATGTGTTATTAGGCTCCTCTATTTTCATATGATCTGTCCATCTTCTTAATTATATCCTACCTTACTTGGGACAGAAACTAAATCCAGCTAGTCCTCTGAAACTTGCTGTAAAGGCTGCAAAAGTAGAGTAGCTGTCTAATAAACATTTGCTCATTACATAAAGGAAGCAGTTGACATCTCAGTCATGAATTCCTACTAGCTCATGAATTTATGAACTTTTATGTTTATATAAAAAGTGACATTGTCTAATCTTAGATGGAATCAGTGCCTGCCAATCAGGTGCAAAGAGATACAGAGGCACTCGAGCCTTATTTCATAGCAGCAGTTAAAGTTGTATGGCTGAAATTGGAAAGGGATGTGTTGTCTTATTGTACATTCTTTCATTTGCTGCCTTCATTACAGCCCAGATTTGGGGTGTGTCCCAGTTACTTTTTACTCATTGCTGGGACAAAATACAGACACCCGAAATGAAGGAAGGAAAAGTTTGTTTAGGTCACAGTTACTGGAGGTTTCGGTTGATACACAGCAGGCTCCAGGGAAGAAGGAAGCAGTTCATGGCAGAACAGTGGAGAACAGAGGAAGGAGCAGCGGCTGTGGCAGCTGTCAAGCCTCTCTCCCTTCCTTCCACACTGATTGTGAGCTCCACTGTGAAGATCAGAGCTCCTCTGGAGTGGCGCTGTGAAGCACCATGGACACAGGATGCAGAAGTCTTCCTCAACGTATCCTTCTTGTGCTGAGTCCCTCTAGGGTGGGGGTCCCCCTGGGGCTGGAATCCCCAAGAGGATCCAGACAAGTTTCTGACATCTCAGATTGACCCATTGCACAAACCACCACAGGGTTCAGGGTGTATGATGTCAATTTGGGAAATCTATTCTAACAATCGGATTCCAGAAGGGCATTTTTCAAGACAATACGAAAGCTGCAAACAGATACAGTGCATTTGTTGAGAGGAGCGTGAGCATTGACTCTGATACTCCTGGGATCAAATCTTAGACATAGCACTTGTTCATTGTGTGGGCTCACAGGAATCGCTTACTCTCTCAAGAACTGTTTCAACTCTAATGTAGAATTTTTTTTTTTTAAATGCACACAGAATAGTTTCAAGATTGAATGAGTTAGGACCTGTGAAATGTTGAGTCACATTAGCACAAACACATGCTTTGCTCCGGTTCTCACTAAACTGTCTTGCATAGTAGCTTTTCTTTGCTACAAATTTTTGTTGACAACGTGGGAGACGATGAGGAGAAGCAATTGTTTGGATCATCAGGATGATCAGCTAGCTACGGCGACAGGTGGCAGTCCACCTTAGCCATTGCTCCTTGTTGCATCAGATGCCAAATTCCCACTTACATTTATTTAACCCCTATCTGTCTTTAAAATCCAATTAACATAACTTACTTCCTTTAGCTGAATCTACCTGGAATTTACCTCTGCCCCTTATGTGTTACCTGAGAACCTAACATGTTAATTCCAAATATAAGGGATTACTTCCTTTCTGAAGGCTAAAATGAAATCCTCCATATGTCTGACCTCCTGTAGAACTGATGGCCACACCAAGTTACCTGGCGTACATTCATTCCCCCTGTGCTCTCTGCCTAACACACTGGCTCATGCTCCACCCTATGACATTCAAGAGCCAGTTCTGTGTGCCCGGCCCACCCCACCTCTTCCACCTCTTGGTGTCTATCATATTCCTCCTGAACAGAGGAACCCCCTTACACAGATTGCATTGTTCTCACCATATCCCAAGCAAATAAATCTCTCCTCTTGTGTGACTCCACAGCCTCTGCCCTCTATGACTGGACTAGCTCACCGCATTATTCCTGGATGAATGTTTACACACATCCTTGTCTTTTACTCTACTAGAGAGCTCCTTAGGAGCAGGAACAGGATCTTTCCCAGGGAAGGCCCACACCTACTGTATTCTATCACATAGTAGGTAGTAAGTTTAGTGTTGTAATCTTTTTAAGTAGATCAGAAAGGCTATCTGAATAGTGCAGCTTCCTTCTTTCATTTGTCCTTTTCCTCTTCCCAGTTTTTCCTCCCACTGAACAATTTCTTTCCTTTTCACACTATCTATTGTGATTTTCATTACTCTTTCAGCTCTCATACAAGTGAGATAACACAACATTTCCATTTGTAAATCTGATTTATCTCACCAGTATAGTCTCTAGCTGTACCCATTTACCTATAAAAGCCTCAAATTTTCTTTTTTATAACTAAATATTACTCCATTGTGTAAAAATACCATCTTTTTATCCATTGCAGAATAGTTTGGATCATTATATTGTCAATTTCTACTGGTCCTTTTTTAAAAATGCATTTAGTACATGGTCTCCAGGGTCTCACTACACAGATGAGACTCAGAGTGATCCTCTTGTTTTCAGCCTCCCAAGTGCTGGGATTACAAGCATGCCACCACAGCCATTCTCAATGGCCATCTGAGAGCCACCCAGGGGCAGGGCCGTCAGAGCATGCTGAGGATCAAGCCCTGGTCCCTGAGTCTGCCTCAGCAGATGCTTCAGTCCCCTGATCTACCTGGCCAACCCTTGGCCAGTCTTTTAAAAGGAGCATTTAATGTTTTTTTTTTTTACTCCAATTTTATTTCTCTTTTGAATTTCTTATAACTTCTTTGTAATTTTTTTATTTTCTCTTTAAACAAATCTTTATATCTGATAATCTGAACTACTAATTTGAAGATAACATCATGTGATATAGCAACCATTGTTGAATTCCTATTACTCTGTTTAGTGAAATCTTGCATTGTTTCTCACACTGCTTTTTATCACTATTTTGTATTCCTTAAAAATATGAAAAAGAATAGTGCAATTCATGCTTACTCTTTGAAGAGACACTATCAAGAAACTGCCAATTAAATCTAATTTTTAAATCTCAAGACATACAAGCCCATAGAAGTTCTCTAGACCAAGAATCAAAAAATATACTGCCAGGAAGATAGCTCAGTGACATAAACACCTGTCTGACAAGCACAAGGTTTGAGTTCAATCCCTGGTTTAAAAAAAAAGAAAGAAAGAGAGAAAAAATATGCCACACTCCCATGAGCAAATACATTGCAGATTTCTTCATCAGCTTTGAGCCATGTGCAATTTTGAGCACGTTATTTCAGTTCTTTCTCTCCTACTGATCTGTGTAAAAGCTAATCAAAATAAAATCAAGTTTGAGAAGTGTCATGGTTTGTGTCAAGTTGTCCCCCAAAAGCCTCATGCAAACTCCTTCTGGAGTTTGAGACTAACTCATGATCCACTGCGATTATGTGTTTTAGTACTGCTGGGATTATTGATTTTAGCACTGAGGGAGGATTGTGGGTGTGGCCTGAGGCAGACAGCCTGAGGCAGAGAGCCTGAATGTAATACTAGAGAGACAGAGAAACAAACTCTCTTGGTTGCTCTCTGTTGCCGTGGTTAGTCGCCTGCCTCTGATGCAATTTCTTACTGTTCCATCGCCATGAACTGGTTGCTGTATGCCCTATTCTACTCAGCCTTGGGCCAGCTGAATATGGACTGAAGCCTCCAGCAACTGTGAGCTGAATAAATCTTTCCTTCCTTCCTTCATTTTGGGTGTTGGGTAGTTGGCCCAGCAACAAGAGAAGAGTAACTAAGACAAGAAGCAAATACCCTATAGAATAAATAGAATAAATGATGATGTCACATTTGAGAAGCACTGGAGGCTTTCAATACCTAGGAATTGGTGACTACTTGGAAGTGGAGGGCATTTGCCCTGGGGAAACTGGAAATGGTGACCCAGGAAACAAAAGGAGAGTGGCAGTGCCATCAATCAAGAAAAATCACGGAGAAGAGTGCAAAGTTGGTCAGTTGTGGTGATTAAGTAATGGTCCACCTGTACCACTTGAACTGGGTCCATGTGGTTCTAGCCCCCGAGGATTGTTGTTCAGAGACTAAAAGCAGAACTGGAGGGGAAGGTGGCATGCTATTGATTATCCTGGATAAGCTTGTCCTTCTGGCTTTCCTGATACGAACCCAGCTGTTACCATCAGAAGAGCTCTGGTCTTCACTGTCAGTGAGGATGGCTGTGGCTTTCCTCAAGGAAGTGCTGGTCCTGACCCTGAGCATCTCTTCCTGGCCCCAGTTCAGATTCGTCATCCTGCCAGCACAGATCCTACATCCCATGGTACAGACATTCTAGCTTTGTTGTGTGCTCTGAACATCCTGCTCGACTCATGGAGGACACTGCCATGGCCTTTAGATTCATGCAGGACATTGCTGTGGGATCCAGGCCCAGGGCCAGAATCCTTGGGTCCCTAGTGCATGGAGAGTTCACCCCTACTTTTTTGCATCTTATAAGTTATATGTTCTGTATTAAATCTATTCCCCTGTAAATTCTGACTACAACAGTGGGAATTATATAATGGAGTGTACTAGCAACAGAAGAACAGCAGCATGGGGAACAATGAAGGGGACACATAGGCAGCATATAAGACAAGCATCGGCCCTCTTGGGGAGTGGGAGCCAAAAGAGATTTTCAAGGGGGAGATCCCAAGGTTCAAGAATGTACATGCACAAGTCATCAGCCACAAAGGCAGGCAGCAGAGAGCACAAGACTGCAAGAACTCAGAATAAAGAGCCAGAACCTCCTGCATCTTTATTTCATAATTCTTATGCGGGTCATTATCTCATATCTACATTCTTACATGGTGTGGTAACCAGTGCATATGTGTGCCTGGGCTAGATGATGGCTACATAACTGTACCCCACTGTGACCCACACTAGGGTCATGTCCTCAGATGTCCTCAGACACCCCTAAGTGTTGAAGTAGTCTGATTCTCCACAGTAAGGATCAGGCAGATAAAGCTGCACTGCAGTGAAAGAGATGAGAGGACAGTGAAGGTTTGGGAAAGGACATAACCCAGGTGTCTTTATTTTTGAGGTCATAATCAGGAGTCAAAAAGTGAAAAGTTATAAAATTAATAATTTAATTTATAAAATTAAAGGGAGGATGATAATTATGGAGTATGTTAAGGTCCAGTTGTATCATTCCAAATAGTATTAGGCTAGCACTACTGACTGTTTTCAACTCAACAGAATCACATCTTCAGTATAAGCTGTAACTAAGACCATTGGGTTATCAAGTTGTGCTTCACTGTCAAAACCTCTAAGGATTTCACAGAGGAGATATTTTAATTTCTTATATTATTTTATTGGTTTATATTTTTATTTTTACTGCTACATGTTTTCAGTACATATGCTTCCCTTCCTTCTGAGGATGTGGTACATTACAAGCACAACCTAATCCCTTTTCTCATCCTCTCTCCCTCCCTCCATCTCTTGACAGTCTTCCCACTAGAGAATTCTCTATCTTCAATTAGATATCCCTTATTTTTCTCTTTATAATTTGGGTTGCTTATATAAGAGAAATCACATGAACTTTAAGCATGTCTGATTTATTTCACCTAATAATGTGATCACAAGGTGTATCTATTTCCCTGAAAATGCCTCAAGGTTATCTTTCTGGGTGGCAAAAGAGTACACTATTGGGTATAAACAAACTCTCTCTATCCACTCACCTGTTGATGGACATATAGGCCACTTCCAAGATTTAGCTATTATGAATTATACTAATATAAACATAGCTACATATGTATCACTATAATTTGATGTCCCTAACTCTTTTGGGAAGATAACTATAGGTGGAGTAGTGAGATCAAATGGAAATTCTAGTTTTAGTTTTTTAAGGAATCTCTATAATAATTTCCATAGTGGTTACATGGGGTTACTTTCCCACCAAAAATGTAGAAAAGTTACTTTTTCTTTGCAGCTTCACCAACATTTGTTATCACCATTTGATTTCTTGATATGGCTGGTCTTTCTGGGGTAAAAACAGAATCTCAGTGTTGTTGTTTTAATTTGCATTTCTCTAACAGCAAGTTTTTTTTTTAAGAATTTTTTTATTTTCTCTATTTATGTTTTTCTTGTTTCATAACCTTTATTTGCTTATTCACTCATTTTTATGGCTGACTCAGCCCGCACCATGACGGCAGGGCTGGCGCAGCATGTGGTGCCGGGGATTGAACCGCGGTCCCTGAAGCCACCCAAGCTTTCCCAAGCAGGCGCTTTAGACCACTGAGCCATCCCACTGGGCCCCAAATAGCAAGTTTTATTGAGCACTTATCCATGCTATTTATTGGCCATTCATACGTCTTGCATGAAGCATCTATTCATTTCACTTGCCCATGTTTGGAATGGTTCTTTTATTTTTGGTGGTTCTAACTATTTTGAGTTCTTTACATATTTCAAGCATAAGCCCTCTGTCTGAAGAATATCTGGCAAAAAAAAAAAAAAAACATTTCCTATAGGTTGCCTTCTCACTTTGTGGATTGTTTCTTCTATTGTAGGGAATATTTTTAATTTTTTTATGGTCTCACTTGTTGAGCCTCTGTAGTATACTCTGTGCAACAAGGGTTCCGTTCAAAAAGATCTTGCCTATGCCTATGACTTCAAGAATTTTACCTAGTTTATATCTTTCAGCATGTTAAGTGTTTCTATTTTGGTATTCACCTTTCATCTATTTTGATTTTAGTTTGGCACATAGTGAGAGATAATTCAGTCTTCTGCAAGTGAATAGCAAGTTTTACTATCACCACTTATCAAAAGGTTACCTTTCCGATATATATACTTTACCCCTTTGTTAAAGATCAAATAGTTAAATGTGATTGAGATTGATTCCACATTTCTATTCTGTTCCACTGATCCTCATTTCTATTTTTGTGCCAGTACCATGCTGTCTTTTTTAATCACTATAGGTCTCCAAATATGGGAAAAAGAATTTAATATACAGATAAGTAGGACATGGAGAGCCCCAAATAGCTGTGATCAGAAAAGAACCTCTCCATATTGTAGTCAGAATCCTGAAAATGTAGCAACACAAGAACAGAATCTTAAAAGCAGACAGAGAATAAAAATGAATCACGTACAAAGATATAACCACCATATAACCATACTCCTCAACAAGCGCTTAAGGCCAAGAGAGGTGGACCAAAGTGCTTCAAGTACTGAAAGAAAACAATTTCCAACACAGGTTGCTATATCCTGAAAAGGTATCTTTAAAAATAGATGGAGAAATATGATACATTCATGAGAAGAGAACCTAAAGGAATTCATAATTGCCAAACTAGTACCTCAAAAAGTTCTCAAGGATATCCTCAAAATTAAGATAATGTCAAAAAATCTAATAGAATGAATATACCAGATAGGGTAAGTAGTTAGCAGAAGGGAGAACTATGGAATTGGAAACAGGAAAATAATGGACTGGCATAATAC
>PVJA010030288.1:0-25936 GCA_004027025.1 Myocastor coypus | reverse complement strand
TCTCTTTTCTCTTTTCTCTTTTCTCTTTTCTCTTTTCTCTTTTCTCTTTTCTCTTTTCTCTTTTCTCTTTTCTCTTTTCTCTTTTCTCTTTTCTCTTTTCTCTTTTCTCTTTTCTCTTTTCTCTTTTCTCTTTTCTCTTTTCTCTTTTCTCTTTTCTCTTTTCTCTTTTCTTTTCTTTTCTTTTCTTTTCTTTTCTTTTGATAGAAAGAAGTTTGTGGCTAGTACATAGGGTTGGGTTCATGCTTGGTTCCCAGTTCTGGTCTTCTTGAAGGCTACCTGCTGAAAAGGGGTATTCTGCCTTCCTCATTAAGTCAGAATTAGACACTCAAGCAGCTCTGCATTGGACAGGGATCCTATTGGCAAACTGCTCAGTTCATGGTAGAATAGATCATTTATAAATCAAGAAATGGTCATATATAACTAAAACATACACACTTTCTGGAGGACATGAAATAGTTGGAAAGTACACTTTATTAACATAGCACCTTTTATTTTGCCCTGAATTCATATCATGTGCTTTAGGAATCTGGCCTTCTGTAATACTTGGGCCTTCACTTTTCCTTCCTCCATTCTTTGTGGCCTGCTTTTCTCCTTCCATTATTCACCTCTCTTTCTTTACAGGATAGCTTCATGTTCATGAAGTCACTGAACTGAGACATATTTCAGTTCTAAGAGACTCCTTGTAAAATTAAGATATAAACTCTATGTAGGAATGTAGACAAATCTGAAATAAGTACCTTACTGAATCCTACACACACACACACACACACACACACACACACACACACACACACCCCTCCAGCAGTCTACCACTACCCAGGACATTTTACTGAATGCCCCAAACATTCTGGCAGCCCCTCCTGTCCCCTCTTATTGAATACCCCCTTCCTTCCCAGAGGTAACCTTGAGTTCAGTATGATCCCCCATAGATTTAACTGTGCCAGATCTTGCATTTTAGATCAGTGGAATCACACAGTATGCATTCTTTTGGTTCTAGTATTTTTCACTGCTATACCCTTATGAACATTATCTCCCCCCCCCCCCGCCCCCGAACCAGGGATTGAACTCAGGACCTTCCACTTGCCAGGCAGGCACTTGTGCCCTTGAGCTATCTCCCCAGCCCCTATCCCTGTTGTTTATCAGTGTAATTTTATTTTTCCCACTTTACAGTTTATGACTGTGTAAGTGTAGCATGATCCATTCTTTTGCAGATCTGAATTGCTTCCATTTTTAGGTACTGCCATGAACATCCTTACACCAGTGGATACACGTGTGCAACTGTCCAAGTAGAATTTCTAGGTTGCAGTAGAGACATCCTCAGCTGTAGCAGATATTGCTAAGTAGTTTTCAGAGTGGTTGCACCACTCCACTTGGGCCGGTACCTCCACCAACATTGGGAAGTGCCAGTTTGCAACCATTTTTGCAGTCCTGGTTAATGTGCAGTGAGTATTTCACTGTGACTTTAATTTTTGTTTTCCTGACATAGAATAATATGGGGTAGTGTTTCAAATGCTCTTTGTCTATTTGTATATTTTCCTCTGTGAATCTATTGTTTAAGTCTGTTTCCATTTTTCTTTTAAAGTAGATAGCTTGCCATGGTTTAAATAAAAGAAAGGACTGGGTCTTAAATTCCATCTGAGTGCTCAGGATCTGTGCTCGGGTGGGTTCCTGACCTTTAGTTTTGCTTGTGGAAGGGAGCAGTGTTCATTACTTGCTGTGCCACTTGTGGCACAGTGACATGAAGAAGTACATGTTGATCTCTGTGTGCGAGGTACAAAGCGCATTGCGGAGGCACAAACAAAGCTGGGGTTATTAACGTCTAACTTTAAAAAAAAATCTGTTCTTCTGTCAGACAAATGGCTCATTAAGACATGCCAATACTTTTTTTTCTCTCTCTCTTTTTTTTTTTGTGTGTGTGCTCTTCTCTTTTTAACATTTCTAGTACAAAAAGACAGTGGTCACATGCATAAAAGCAATAGGCTACGGCGACTGACTTGTTACATGGGTACAGTTGAGGTCAGTTCTCCTCTGTGGAAACAAATGTGAACCAGAAGTATGTTTGTGAGCAGAGGAGAACAAGATGAAATGTACACACAGCTCCCAATTGCAGGTATGTGCCTGCGCTGAGTACTGGTGGGGCTCACAGAGGAATGGGAACTGGCCTTTATGTTTTCCTTCCCTGTCTCTCAGAGATCGACTCTCCTCACTTGTAAAGTTAGGAAAATAACACCTCCCTTGAGTCTTGGGAGGCCTGCCACAGTGCGATCCACTGCTACACGGCTGCAGGTCTGTTTCCCAGCCCTGTGCTTGTCACTGTGGTAGATTGGTCAGCACTTCATCTGGCTGGTAGGACAAATCAAAGTTCTGACGCTGACCTGGTGAACATAGCAACAAGCTCCCGAATTTAGGTTCTGAAGCCAGCAAGAGCCAAGCAGAAGAGACAAAAAGGTGAGCCCAGAGGTTTAATGGAGGGATGTGATGGTATTAGACAACGTGCTTGCAGCAAACTCCATTTGTTGTTTGGTTCTCCAGTTCACTTAAAAAGTCAGAGTGCACAAGTGTGTACCAAGCCCAGCGCTACACACTTGTGACCTCAGCTGCCTGGAACCTAGATAGAGGGATTGAAGCTTGAAGGTCGCCCGCACAACTTGGAGATCCTCTGTCTCAAAACTTTAAAAGACATAGGGGGACTATCCACTGGGAGTCCCCCTCTTGTCCCTCTCTAGGATAGGAGCTTTCTTTCCCCCAATAAATATATTCTACTCTTAACTTCAAAAAGTAAAAATAAAAAGACATGGGGAGGTAGCATAGTGGCAGAGCACCCCAGGTTCAGGCCCTCTGCTGCGCTGCCTGAAATCCAGCCTGCTGCCTGTGGAGTAGTCCTCTAGGCATCCCCTGCTCACACATCCATGGCGATTCCCTTAAAACTGAGCTGGAAAACAGCACTTCATATGGCTTTCTTTTCCTATTTCCTACTTATCTATTTAGGGTTTGGCACAGGGTCTCACTGCGCAGCCCTGACTGGTAATGATCCTCTTGTTTTCATTCTCCCCAGTGCTAGAATTACAGGCGTGCACCACCATGCCTGGACTTGGTGGCTCAGCGTGCCCAGGGGTGGGGCTGGCACACATGTGGTGCAGGGGACTGAACTCTGCTCCCTGTAATTGCCTAAGCAGGTGCTTAGTCCACTGAGCTATCTCACCTGCCCTCCTTTTTATTTATGGTAGAAATCAAAGTTTATTACAAGGACAATACCCATTTATATGACTATATATGTAATTGTAAAGTGAATCATTTCTCTTTTTTGTGGGTACTGGGAATCAAGTCCAGTAGAAGGCAAGTGCTGTGGTCCTGAGCTATATCCTGGCTGTCATTTGTCTTTGCTATGTGAAAATAATCATTTTCTGTAAGCCAGGAAAAATGTCAACAGCAGTAACTCTGATACCTTTTTTTTTATTTTTTTATTATTATTATTATTATTTTTTTGTCATCTCTTTGAGACAGGGTCTTGCCATGCAGTTCAGCCTGGCCTTGAGCTCACTTTTGTAGCCCAGGCTGGTCTCACACTTGCACAGATCCTCCTGCCTCAGCTTTACCATTTCTGTATTATATGTAGACATTATAATCAGGGAGTTTAAAAAGCAGCAGATTAAAGAAGAAAATTAAAGGCTTTTTTTTTTCCCTGTTCCTCAGCAATATTTGTTATTTTCTGAATAATTATTATATAGCATAACTTTGGTGCAGAATCTGAACAACTCAGCTTAAAATGTTATTCAAAGAGTGGCTTCCATTTTTATCAGTGTTTCCTCTATTGTGTAACACCTGTGTATCTCAATTTTCAGATATATATGTTTTTCTGTATTTGTTTTCAAGCCAGGTGTATATATTTCATTTTATGTGATGCTTTTCTTATTCACTGAAAAATAAAGATAACTTACAGTTAATGACATCTTAAAATTAAGGCAATTTTGATATTGAAAAAATGACATGATATCATGGTGTGCATTTCATCAAAATCACTTGTTGAAACTCTATAGCCAAAGTGGTGGTGCTGCCAGGTGGTGCCCTCAGAAAGTGACTAAGTCATGGCCTCCTTTCTTTGCTTCTGCGCTGTGAGGAGCCAGGGCTCATCTCCCCAGAGGATACACACATAAGCTACCAGCTGGGAAGGAAAGAGGGCCTCTCTCCAGACTCGGAGCTTTAGGCATCCTGAGCTTGGAACTCCTTCCTGCAGAACTATGAGAAACTAATTTCTAGTTTTTATAAGTAGCATTACCAATACACTAGGCTACAAGGCTGCTATTTTTTGTTGTTGTTATTACTTTGTTTCACATTTATGTTCTGGTAGGCTTGCAACTCAGCAGTTTCCCTACAGTCAGCTGCTTTCGGGGAGCAGTGATGTCTCCCTCTTATCTACTTTCCATGCTTCTATTAACCAGCAGAAATTTAATACATATTTCCAATTCTTTAATTTTGTCATTTCAAATAATTGTTAAATAGATGTTTTTGTCGTAGAAGTGACACCTACAAAATTGAAAGTCAAAAAGAAGCAGCGTGGTGACTTTCAGAATGGCATTTGACCATCCCACCCAACCTCACAGTGCCACGAGGACCACCCTATGACTCCTTGACCACTTACGTGGTAGGCATGAGGCTCTGGGGATTATTCCAGCACCATTCCCTGCCCAGAAACACTTGGGGCTGGGAGCACAGCTCAGTGCTAGAGCACTTGTTCGGCACTCACCAGACCCTGGGGTTCATCCTCAGTGCTGTTAAAACAAAACAAAACAAAACAAAACAGACAAACAAACAAACAAACAAAAAACAGCAAAACAAAGAATATTCCTAACAGGCCTTTTTCTAATAATTATAAGCATGTACTATATTCCTTTCCCATCACTGTGATAAAATGCCTGAAAAACTCAGGGGAAGGCAGGAAGGTCTGTGTCTGCTCACAGCGCCCAAGTCCATGGTTACTTGAATCCATTGCTTGGGCCTTCAGGAAGGCAGAACATCATGGTGGAAGTGTGCTCCAAGGAAACCTGCTTACTTCGTGGCTGCCAGGAGCAGAGACAGCAGGAGGAGGAGGTGGGAGCCCGGGATGCTCTTCCAGGGCTCATACCCCAAGGGTGCAGAGCACCGCACCACTGGCTGAGGGCCAGACGTTTCATACATGAGCTCTGGAGGACATTTAAGGTCCAAAGCACAGGGACTGGGTGATGGCTCCACAGCAGGGCGTCTGCCTGACAAGTGCAGGTCCTGAGCTCAACTTCCAGTTCCAAAAAACAACAACTGAAGAGACCCAGCCGTAGCATATGTGAACCCATGGAAAATGCATAGAGAGAGTGTGCAGGTTCACATAAAGGGCACTGCGCCGCTGCTTCAGGGCTTTGTGAGTCCAGCATGCCTCTTTACTTCGCTGCTAGAAAGAGGGAGGAAGGAAACTGTTCTGTAATCTTCGGTCTACTCAGGGTCTTCCTATTGAGGGCAATTTCACCAATTTATTGTTCTAGAAAATCCAGTCAGTCTGGATTTCAAGTTACTTAGAAGAGGGGCTGGGGATATAGTGCCATGGCACAAATGCCTGCCTGGCAAGTGTAAGGTCATGAGTTCAAACCCCAGTCCCCGCCCCCCCCCCTAAAAAAAATTACTTAACACTTAATGTGTGTGGCATCATCTTGTATATATGGAGATAAATCCGTCTTTCTCTTTTGGGGTGGGGGTGGTATGGGGATTGAACTTGAGGCTTTTCCATTAAGTACAACCCCAGCTTCCAGCTTTCTTTCTTTTTTTTTTTTTAAAGAAAACTTTTAAAATTTTGAGACAGGGTCTTACTAACGCACTAAATTGCCCACATTGGGCTTAAATTTGCTTGTCTTGTTGGAGTGTTGGGATTACAGGTATGCGCTACTAAGTCTGGCTTATAATTTCTTTTATTTTTTATTTATTTTTGTCTTTTTGAGACAGGATCTCACTATACAGTTCAGACTGGCCTACAAAGCTCACTTTGTAGCCCATGCTGGCCTTAAACTCACACTGATCTTCCTGCCTCAGCCTCCCATGCTGGGATTACAGGTATGCAACACCCACCCAGCTTAAATTCTTTTACATTTGTAGTATCTCTCATTTTTTTCCCAGAAATTCATTACATGTGATTTTTTTCTTCCAGTCCTCATAATCACATTGTCCAAAAAGATTTTTTTCTTATACAAAAAGGTTTTCACTGGATTGCTTTTTCCTTATCGCCTGTAGTTTATAGTTCTGCCTTAGCATACCTGTTATTGTGTGGCTAGGCTATGATTTCTACCTTAACATCTTTACTACTCTGCACTTTTATTAAACGTATACCTTCCTTTTCCTTGTCATCATTCCCTAGGATACGCAGTGTAAGTAGGTATTATTAATAACCTGGAGATGACCTAGAGTGTGAGGGAGAATGTGTAGGTTATATGCAGATGCTGTGCTTGTTCAGTGAAGCGCCTGAGCACCCTGGGGTGTGGGGTGTTTTGGCTTCTTGGGATCAGTCTGCCTTAGATGCCAAACAGTAGCTGTCCAGGGAGACTCAGTTCTGCAGGCAACTTAGGAGCAGTGACCGTCTAATCTCCCTGTTACACTTTAGTGGCAAAGTAGCATTTAACCTAAAGTCATTATGTCCTGGACACAGGTTGTGCAAGTGCCATTACAATCTAATTTTAGAATATTTTATACCCCAAGAGTTATGTAGCCATTAGTAATAGTTACACACACACCACAACTCCCACAGCTCTAGGAATTCCTAGCCTGCTTTCTGTCACCCTGCTGTTGCCCACTGTGGGCATTTCACATAAATGCATTTATATAATACGTGGCATTTTCTGTCTGACTTCTCTTACTTAGCGTAGTGTTCTCATGGTACTTTACCCCTTTTTTTCCTCAGTGATATTCCGAGTCTGCACATTTTGTCCATTGACCAGTGCATGAACATTCAAACCCTTTTTACTTCTTTGTTGTTGAATAATGCTGCTTGTGAACATTCATGTTGACATTTTTGTGTAAATATCTGTTGTAATGTTATGTGTCAGTGCCAAAAGGAAGGATGAGAAGACCTGATGAAGGTAGCTCAGAGGACTCACTGAGATTCGCCTCAGTGAGCCCAGAACGCCTGAAGCAAATCAGCTTTATACCGGGGTAGTGAGCATAATCTTGTGTGCAATCAGTAAAGGAAAACCATGTGCTAGTCATGAACGTGACCACGATCTCCATTAACTTCCATCGGGTTCACCCAGGGGTCAGCCAATAGCATTCCAAGCAAGAGAGAAAGCAACAAACAGAGAGCCCACAGGTGAAGGTGCTGTCCATCACCTGGAGTCCCAGCTTTCCTGGACTCCCCGATCCCAGCTTTCCCGGATTTTCAGTAACAAACCACAGCTGTTCCTGGGCCCCGTTCAGAAGAAATCCGGTTAACCACCCTTCCAGGTTTATGCTGGAGACCACACAAACTTGAGAGCCTTGGATTTTGAGATAAAGTATGTATTTTCTGATAAAACCTGACTAGATTTCCATGGACTTTTCTTATACAAAGAAATCTCATCTTTGGAGTTCTGACTGAAAATTATTTGTTATTGTTAGGGTTACTTTCAAGCTAAATGAAGGCTATTTTTCTCTTCCCATTGAAGATTGGAAACCTACATCTCTGAATACGTTTTGAATTAAAATTACCTTCTTTTTTTCATAAACAAATGACTTGTATTTTTGTTCCCTTCATAGCCTCTATACAGTTCCCTTGGGAAAGAGCAATTTAATTTGTACTGTATTGTCATCTTCTTGTGGAAAGCTAACAAGATGTACATTCCTTTTTCTCAGCATTACATTGTGGCTAAAGGCTCTTGAAAGTTGTAGGTAGTATCTGCTTTTCCTTTTGGTGATGGCGTAGAGAGGAAAAGATGTCAGTTCTCACTTGTGTGTGGTTAATAAGACCAAGCTTTTGTTTTTCTCAGTCCAAGAAAATGGAACTTTGTATTTGACACTCAAGCCCCTAATACCAGCACAGAGCAGGTGTGAATCAAGAATAGAACCAATGAACTTGTTTTTCTTCCAAAATGTCTGGCTCACATTTTGCAGCAGGTGGGATGAGGTCCTGGATTCTGGTGTTTGTGTCTTGCTAATTGAAGCTCCGGCAGGTGTTCCATGTTGCAGGGCCCCTCGAAAATAATGAGGAATGCTTTCATTTTGTTTCAATGCTTTATATATAAACAAATTAATAATAGTGATAGTATGAACAGGTGACATTCAGCAAATGTCTTTTAAGGTTTTGTGTGTGTGTGTGTGTGTGTGTGTGTGTGTGCGTGCGTGCACACACACACACAGGGTCTCACTATGCAGCTCAGACTTGTAGTGATCCTTCTGATTTCTGCCTCCTTAGTTCTGGTATTACAGGTGTGCACCACCACACCTGGGCTCCATTGCTGGCTCAGGGTGCCCGGGGTGGGGCCCCTATGGCCTGTGGTGCCAGGGATTGAGCCCTTGCCCTGCACTTACCTAAGCAAGCAGCGCTTAGTCCACTGAGCCTTGTGAACGTCTTTTACGTAACAGTGTGAGGGAGCACTCCCTACGAGTAGCTATTTTTTCATCCATCTTTGCACATGGGAAAGTAGGCAGGTAACTTATCTGCAGGTACAGGGGTGGAGTGTGGGCTAAGTGACCAGCAGAAAAAGCATTAGAAATGCGGTCCTTCCACATCAGGGAGTGTCCAGGGACCACAAGGTCAGGCTTATGTCCATAGCACCTATTGACTAATTAGCCGACTTGAAGAATATGCTTTGCTTTGTCATGCTGTGAACTCCACTGACCCTGCATTTGAGGGAAAACCTGTCATCCTGTAGTCCAAGAGGTCTGCTGCCCTTGGCTTTGTTCCCTGCACCCTTAGGACTACCTTGCCATCACCTGTGGCTGCCTCTCCATCTGAAGTCCCTGTTCCATGGGAGCCCTCTCCTGGAACATGAGAACTAGGAGTGTCTCTTGCTCTGTTCCTCCCCTGCCGGTTTTCCTGTCACTTTCTTCTCAACAGCTTGCAGCCATGGAATCTCAGAGGATGTTTGCCTGGGACTTTGGAACTTGGGCAGGCCTTCCTCTGAGGGTCGGAGATGTCTGTTGTCCGGTTACAGAGCTTAACTTAGGCACTTTCCAGTGAGTGAGCATTGAACACAGAGGAAACCTTTCTGAAGCTAGAAGTCTCTCTGATAGCTTCTCTCCTAGGGATGGGAGGGGAGGGCTACCTCACGAGAAATAGGTTGTAGGTAATCACTCTGGGCTCTTACACATTCCTGTAGGAATGGGCTTGAATCACACAAAGATAAGCAATCAGTGAACCCAGTTCTACCCATAACTGCTAAGGGCCAGTTCATGAAAGTGGATGCATACTTATACTCTCAGCACTCTGGGAAACCGAGGCAGGAGGATGGCAGGAAGGGGAGGGAGAGAGAAGGAGCAGGGGGAGGAGCAAGGGGGAAGGATGAGGGAGGCGGAGGCGGAGGCAGACTGGGTACAGTCTAGAGATGTGGCTCAGTGTGAAGGCTCTGTGATCAATCCCTGGTACCACCGCAAAACAAGTAGATTATTTCAAATTCACACTCCAGACCGCCCTGTTTAAACCCAAGGGAAACAGCTATTTCATACATAAGACTAATTACCTGCACAATTGCTTCTGAAGTTGGGGAAGAGGCTGGAGGCACGCAGCTCAGAAGCCAGCTGCCCCTCACAAGTCCGCCCCCCTTCGCGGCCCTCCCCTCCACGCCCGTCCGCGCACCCTCCCACGCTGCAGTTGGGGCGCCCTGGGTCCCCGCCTTTTCTCGCCCGGAGGCCTCAGGACCCGGCTGGGCGGGTCGGCCCTGCTGCGCCGGCCCCAGGCTGGCCCCGCTTGTCCGCAGGTGCGGGCTGACCCCGGCCTAGACTGGCTGGGCCCGAGAGCCCGGGCGCTGTGATGTAATGCTCCTGCTCCACGCTCCGGCTGAAATGCAGATGGAAATCGCTGTCATGTGTTAGCAATGTCGCCGGTGATGTGAAAGGCGCGGCCGGGCTTCTCCTCGCCCTCGCTGCGCTCTGCCCCGCCGCCCGAGTGCGGTCAGGTGGCCGGGCCCTCGCCCAGGGGCAGCGGTTCGGCGCGATCCTCGCCCTCACCCCGCCCGCAGCCCCACCACGGCCGAGGACGGCGGGAGGGGGCTCGGCGCACAAAGGATTAATCCAGGCGATTGGCTGTGCCGCCGCGAGCACCGAGGACCGCTACCCCGCCGCGCCGCGGACCCGCGAGGCCCGGGCGGAGGACCCGCGAGGTGAGGTGCGCGTGTGCGCCGGGCGGGGCTGGGCCCCGGGTTGCGGCCCGGTTCGGCCCGGACCGCTAGGCCCGGGAGGAGAGGCCGGGCGGAGCAGATGCAGGGCGAACGGGAACAATGGGGCTTTTGAGGGGCGCAGGGGAAGCGTGGCGCGCTTTGTGTCGCTCTCTCCGCATTGCAGGTTGGAGTCGGCAGCTACATTTTAATGAAGTGCATTCCAAAGAGCGCTCGTCAGCCGGCCCTGGCCGGGGGCTCCGAATGGGGAAGGGTGGGGGAGGGCGGGCGGGAGAGCCCGGGGCGGGTGGTGGCGAGGAGCCGAAAGCCGGCTCCCGCGGAGGCCAGGCGGGCCCGGAGTCTGGGTCCCCGCGCGTCCAGGGCTCCGGCAGGTGCTGCTGAGCGCGCTACTGCATTGTTCCTCGGGGGGACGCGGCCGGGCAGGTGCCTTTGCACTCTGGAGGGTTTGCAAGCCCCGGGAAAATCGAAGGGGAGGGCTGCGAGCCCTCCTGCACTGTTCCCTATTTTTAAAAGGATGATGTGTACACAGAAGGCTTAAGTTTACTTCCTGGAAATTAGCATGTGTGTATCAGAGCTGTGCCTTATCTAGGTAAGATGTGCTTGACCGTGGGTGGCAGACTGAAGGCTTGGCAGCAGGAAGGCTGTTCTCAGAGCCGGGAAGACAGGCGGGATTCTTAAAGAGGCGAGGCGAGGGCGAGCCCTTCCTCTCCCCGATCTCCAGGGTAGCTCCCTGGGGTATGGGTACGTGGAGGATGGACACATAAGGAAGCCGTCTTGTCTGCAGCGTTGGTACACGGACGCTGCTTCCCACACAAAGGGAGTGGACTTGAGCTTGGACAGTGTTATTGGAAGCGTGTTCCGCGTATTTATAAGGGTTAAGGATATAGTGCCCTGTTCCTGTTTTCAGCGGGGACCACGCCGAGCTCTGGACCCTGACCTTCGACATTCGTTCAAGAGACTACTTACATATGTGTCTTGCCAAATAGCCCTTCGGTTGTTGCTGGGTTTGTTGGTTGCTTGTGTTACTCTTCCCCCATGGAGAATCTTTTCAAAAGGTTCGGACATATTTGTCATAGGTTCACATAAAAACTGGAAGGTTTTTTTTTTTTTTTTCCTCTTCAGTTTTTATTAGTACTTGTTTTTGGTACATAATGATTGCATTCCTTGTTGGGAGTTGGTACATGTACACGACATGTCTCAGTTCTTTTTCCTTTCCTTTCCCTTCTTCCCTTCAATGTTTTGGACCCTTTTCCTTTTGCAAAAGACCTGGCTCCCTATTGTGGAGAGCCTTGTAACTATAGAAAACATTCTATTGTGCTGTTGTATATGGTTCATATAGCCATGCATTACAGAGACCGCAATTCATGCACTGACACTATCCTTTGGGCTGGGCTGAATTTCTTAGTTGAGAAAATCTATATTTTGTCATCTGCAGGACTCTACTGGCATCTGAAAATCGCTGTTTTATGACACTTTGGAATCCTGTATTGATTTGATATGTGTTCAGATTGTTTTCATGATGGAACTTGCCTTGTAACTCATCTGCAAGACACAGCTCAGCACTTGCCAATGAATTTTAGTGCTGTTGAAAGCTTTAGCAGATTAATGGTATCAACAGAGACTTGATTTCTCAGCTGAGCAAACAGAAGTGGTCTGCCCCCGCCTTGCACTGCCTTTTTCTTTTGGCGTTGTGGAAGGGGACGGGCACAGGGAAAGGGTTTCTTCAGGGAAACACTTGTCTGTCCTTCATTATCATCCTTGGGACCCTTGGCTGTCCTAGGTAGTTTCTTATGGCGCATATTTCAGAGTGTATTTCTACAGTAGGGCTTTAGGAAACATTTGAAGCTTGGTGTTTGGATTGTTGTGTTGGCTGGAGAGATGAGGAATTAATTTGTTACTCTTTGCTACATTATGGCTCTTAGGTCAGTCCATTGCTACCTATAGACTTCAGACTGATGCTTGCCAGCTAAAAGCCCTGGGCAGTTGTGTCTGTGAAGCCTCTCCTACAGATTAAAGATTGGAGCTAGCATGGCCGGCCATGTTGTGCCCCACTGAGTGTCCACTGGCGTTGGTGACACAGTGAGCCTAGGTTCTTTAATAGCTTTCAGAAAATAGCTTCCTTTAGTTTTTGTTAACAGTAAAGGGCATTCTTGACTGCTGTGTAGATTCTTGTGGATATAAACCAAGGAATTAATGGAACTTTGGAAGCAGTCACAATAGTGGCCTTACTGAGACTCACCTGGAACAGAGGCCGTTGAGACAGCGCCCACCCTTTTCTCCTTCTCATTCATGCTTAGCCTTCAGATGGGGATGGAGGGAAGAGGGCAGGAAAGAATGAGATCTGCAGGTCTGCAAAGGAGCCACGCCCCCTGACTGATAGATGCCAGTGACTGAGAAATCCAATTGAAATTTCCCTTTGATCTTCTGCAGTATCATACAAAATTGGTGATATAGCAGTACAACTGAGATTGCCTGTGCCATGGTTCTTACAAATATATAAACTCATGTGTTTTATTTATTTATTTTTCTCTGTTGGTTCAATTTGTTCTAGGATGTGGAATTTGGGAGATACCTATGACTAAATGTAAAAGGATTTCAAAAGTTAAAAGTAAATACAAGGATGATAGAACTTGACAAAATCTAAATCAAAAGCTGTCTCTCCCATCAAAATGGTACTGGATTTTTCTGGCAAAATCCAGTGCATTTAGTAATCACCATTTTCTCAACATGCTTATTTTTTCCTTTTAAAAATATGTCTTGGCCAGGTGTGGTGGTGCACACCTATAATCCCAGCACTTGGGAGGCTGAAGCAGGAGGATTGGTAGAAGTTTGAGACCAGCCTGGACTATAAAAGTAAGCTCAAGGCCAGCCTGAACTGCAGAATGAAACCCTGCCTCAAAAAGACAAAAAAAAAAAAAAAAGTGTTTTATGTTGATAATCAGACACAAATATTTGAATGTCAGCAGTCCCATAATACAGTCATCCTGATACCCTCTGGCACCAGAAAAACTAATAGCTTTTTTTTTTTTTTTTTTTTTTTTTAGAAATCTGGGAGGAAAAAAAGATAGCAGTACCAGCTGTTCTTTCAGAAATGCTGCTAGTGTCTGCATGTGAGAGTGGTAGGCTCCTGGTGTGTCATAGGCTTTGACATGTAGTAAAGACTCATTGTAGAGATTGTATCTTCCCTAGATTCCCAGGTCTTCTTGATAACTTTCTGTTGTTGTTGATTTCCAGCACATCTACAAGATTAATTTGAAATGGCTATGCTAGGAAAATTAGACTCATGCAGCACCTCTAAGGAATATAATGGATCTTTTCTCATTGGTAAACCTATGCGACAAGTGATTGCATCATGATCAAAATGTCACTAACTCCCCTTGCTCCTGAGAATCTAGTGAGTTGATGGGTGAATTCCATCTAGATCTGACTCAGTTTTGTTTTTACTCCCAAAATACCCCTTGAGCTGTGCTTGTTGATTTGTTTTTTTTTTTTTACCCTCTTCCAAGGAGGTTGACATTCTTATAGTTCCACTAGGCTGTCAGATTTGGGTATAAAAGCAGAATGTTAAAATGTTACCTAACTTCCACTAAGATATTTGAACAGATTTTAGATGTAAGTGGAAAGGAGAGATCATGGGCTTAAAGTGACTCACTAGGTGCGTTGTACCCTCCAGAATGAAAAGATTTGGAAAGTTCTGTTGTTTGTGGCTATCTGGCCAGAAAGAGCAAGAAAAAAGTCATAATTCATTTGCCGCCATTGTTTGAGGTGTGACACCCTTGCTTGTGAGGTAATTTGCTGCTTTCTACTTCTAAGCATAATGCATGCCACATAGTGTATGTTCAGTAAAGACTTGAATGAAGGGACACACCCAAAACTTGGAGCAGTTACTATAGAATCCTCCTCCTCCACCTCCTTCTCCTCTTTCTCCTCCTCTTTATGTTCTTCCTCCTCCTTCTCCTGATCCTTCTCCTTCTTACCTTTTAGAGACAGGGTTTCACTATGTAGTTTAGTCTGGCCTTGAACTCACAGTGATCCTCTGGTCTCAGCCTCCCAAGAGCTGGGATTACAGATGTGCACCATCATACCTGGGTGAGCAGTTGCTATGAAGCGTGAGCTGTGTGCTAGAGTGCTATAGCTACTACCAAAGCAAAGCCAAAAAGTGCAGTGCCATGAAAAATTATGTCAACAGAGAAAAAGTAGTGTAGGTTTCCTTCTAACGAGCAAGAGATATTCTTTTTCATGAACCAAATAGTTTATGCTCTATAAGAAAGCAAGAAACAATAACAAATGCTTCATTTTCTGCCAGCCATTAATGCATGTTAAAGGTTGCTGCCTTTCTTCTGAATGAAGAACCTCCTCCCCTTGCTTTTCACACTGCAGTAGTAGGCCTTGGGTCTGATTTACTGCCCTGGTATATTTTTTCTCAGCATAAAGATTAGATGTGTGGGAATTTATACACTTGACAACTGTCTGAAATAACTTGCCTGAAAGACAGTAAATACCATAATTTTCTAATGAATTGTGGAACAGTGCCAAAGAAAGTCACTTCAAAACACATTATTACAGATAAAGATCTGAAAAAGAAGCTTGTGTGGCTTAACACTCCCATTTATGGAAGCTTTTGCTGTTTTTCTTTGCAGCCTTTAACTACCACCTTTTACCTGGACGAGAGTTTCTGCTAGGAGAGGTCAATTGTGGAAGTATGTGAGCGCCTTCTATGTGCTAGGCACTTGTTTGACTTTGGGGTTAAATTTGTGAACAAAACAGACAAAATCCCCCTGTTCTCCTGGACCTTATATTGGTACCTTTGCTAATTCTGCCCTAATAAGACCAGGGAACAGGGAATCAGATAGAAATAATTAGTTAAATTTAAATCCTTCAGGGGCCAGGGAGATAGCTCCGTGACACAAGTGCCTGCCTGGCAAGTACAAGGTCATGAGTTCGAACCCCAGTCATCCCCCCCCAAATTTAATTCTTCAGCTATGAGAAGTGTGCTCTTAAAACTTGCTGCAGTTGGTAATACAGAAATTTGCATGGCCACTTGCAGTAGAATAATACAGTGTGAAATTATCATTAGTCATCATCCACCCTCAACCTCACTCCCCAATGGTGTGTGTGTGTGTGTGTGTGTGTGTATATAATGGTATATATGGTATATAATTGAATGTTTCATTCAATTAATAAGTCTCTTTTTTCCCTTCCTGAATTGATATCTTAATATGACCGAAAAAGTACTGGTATATAATTCTTGGTAACAAGTACCTGGTATATTAAAGTTTTTTGTTGGGGGGAGGTAAAATTTTTAACCCTCACCCTGATGGCGAGATGTCAGGTTATTTCTATTCTTTCCATACTAACAATGCTACAGTTAGCATTGTTAGCGATGTCATACTAACAGTGTCTTTCCTCACTAGTTCAGCTTGATTTGTGTTACTGTCATTACCTCTACGTAGCCTTCCCTGTGAGTACACACATGGCTACCTTGTCTTTCCAGGAATAACTGGAACTTACTTTTATTAAACTATAATAGACTAGGCCTGACTGATTTAATCCTAAAACATGTTTACTTATCCAACAAGCATTTATTTGGCAAACTTTACATGCTAGGAATTGTTCTGAACACTTTATCAGCATAGATGAAGACCTCATAGAGTTTTATGTTTTATTTAGGGAAGATGGCTAACATACAGCAATGCAGTAAGTAAATTATGTAGCATTTGGGAACATGGTAAGTGATATGGGCAGGGCTAGTGGAGATAGAACACAGAGTGGTCAGTTGTATTTTGAAAGTATGCTTTGAAGGGTTGCCTCGTGGGTAAGAGACAGAATGGAGGGAGGAACAAATAATGCCTGGCTTTTGCTTTGCTTTGCTTCATTTTATTTTTAACCTGAACAATGGGAAGGATGGAGTTTTGGAGCTTTGTTTGTGTTTTGATTCTAAATGGAAAGGGATCATTTTTTTGGTTTAGGATCGGCAGTTTCAGGGTAGACCTGAATGCAATACCGATCAGAAGCAGGCGCCCTGTCAATGGGCAGTGCTCTGAGCATAATGTTTCACTGTACTATGGCTTAGGCCATGACTCTATAGTCTGTGAGTACTAGGATCAAGGTAAAAAGGCACAACCTTGCACACATAGCTCTGACTCACTTGTAACTCTGCGGATTAAACTCCTGAAGGAGCACCACTGAGTTAAAGATATGGTGGACATTTGAGAGTGATACACATTGCCAAATCAGTTTACCAAAGGAAGGCATTGACTAATGGACATTCTGTTCCCACTGGTGTTAGCAAGAATATTTCTTTTACTTCATCTTGGACGAAACTGAATACAGTCAGGCTTTTAAACTTTTCAAGGTAGGTAGGTGAAAACCCAGGCACATTTCAGGACCTTTACTCTGAATTCATGTGCTCGGGCTTCAGAGACTGTTCTGGTTTTGGGGAGCTGTTAGAATTCACTGTGTTCTTTGAAAGCTTGCCTACCATGGGCACAGTGGTGATGGGCACAGTTCACATTTAGTAGAACAAACCAATTGCTTGAGGATTTTGCTCTCTACAAGAAGGTGTAACATTCCGCATTGTCCAAGCAACTAATTAAAGACTAATGGGGAGACAGCCAAGTAGCATTTTTAAAGTACAACTCCTTTAAACTAGGAAAATCCAAATTATTCCATCTTCAAAAAGGGTGGCCTATTCCTACATTTGGATAAGTTTTAATAGCAGATGTTAAATTAAAATACTTGGGATAACCGAATTACATCAAGGAGCCATTTGTTTAAAGTTACACAAGGTTGAATGAATACTAAATTGAAATTTTAATGATTTTTTGCTAATTAATAAATCATACATGACCTAGCTGTGAGCTAGACATTATGCCAGGTCCACATGCTATGAAAAGAGGAGGTGTGGACACAGTCCTTACCCTCCTAGAGCATTCAGCAGCATAGCTGGTGGCAGGGGGCATGTCTGTGGGCACTTGGGGCCCACTGACACAGGGACCACAGAAGAAGTATGTAATGGTGGCTGGACGGTTCAGAGACCAGCCTGGATTGGTCTTGAATTTAGATCTAGGCAGGTTTTGCAGTAGAGGAGATACTGGTAATGGGCTTTAAGAGACAGACAGGTGTTGCCAGGTGAATACCTGGAGACCTGCCAGAGGAGAGCTCACATATATGCATATCAAGGTATGGAAGCTGGAGGTTGTAGAATGCAACAAGTCACCTCTGGGTGTAAATGCAGTCCTAAGAGTTGTGGAGCAACAGAAAGACCCAGAGGCTTGTATGCCGTTTTGTTTTATTTTGTTTTTTAAGCCGGGGTTTCCACGAAGTTCAGGCTGGCCTTGTGCTCACTTTTGTAGCCCCAGACTGATCTCAAACTCACAACAATCCTCCTGTCTCAATTTCTGAGCACTGGGATTACAGGTGTGCCCAGGGTTCCAGAGCTGGCATGGCACGAGGGTCCAGGGATCAAATTTGGGGCTTTGTGCTTGCCAGGTAGCTGTGCATGCCTCTGAGCTACCTCCCCAGCTCCCTCCACCCCCAACACACACTTTGGTTTTTTTTTTTTTTTTTTTTTAGGACCAGGAAATTGGACTCAGTACCTTGCACTTGCCAGGCACAGGCTTATGACACTGAAGTATCTCTCTGACCCTTTTATATCTTGCTAGGACATGAGCCCTTGAACGTACTCAGAGGGGAATGGGAGCCCCTCAGATGTTTAGACAAAATAATTACAAACTTGTGTTCCTATTGTTTGAAAATCATTCTGGCAGCCACAAGATAGGTCATTATCATGTCAACTTTGACCCAGTGGCTGATTTTGCAAATAAAGTTTTATTATAAATAGTCATTTGTTAATGTGTTTTTTTTTTTAAAAAAAATAATAAATGCTTTTGTGCAATGACCCAAGGGTTCAGTACTTTTAAGACCCCATGTGGCCTCCATAATCAGCTGTTTACTACCTAGCCCATTACAGAGAGAGCTTAGAAACCTTTGATTTAGAGGTCAACAAGAATGGGATGACCAAAAGTTAGCATGGAGGAGACAAAGGAACAACACAAGGATTATGCCGGAGATGGAATGTAAGGACTTAGTGCGTAACAGAATGGAAGCTCGGGAGAGGACAGAGCCGAGATGGCATGCAGGTGCTAGGTGAAGAGGCCAGGAAGAATTGAAGGTGACAGCACATCAGAATAGAGCTGTGCTACAGTGTGGGTTGGAGGAGTGGGCACTGACCCAAGTGGGTGTGACAAATGGCAAATTTAAACTTCACCCTTTCGGCGTAGTATTTTGTTCATCTATAAAAATCCAAATCCGCCTTATTCCCTTGCCCACGATAGTGGCTTATTCTGGAAATGAGGTTAGATGTTTGTCCTTTTTAACTTTGGACCGTTCATCACTGGGCTTCACGCCCTTTAGGAAGCCATTCTGCCTCAGGTGTGGGTTGCAGTCTCGCTTACCCTTGCTCAGCAGGCGCATGTGGTGTCACCGGAAACTTCTGCTGTCTAGATGGGTACCTTTCCAAGTGGCCTTTCTTGTTTGCCTACCGGTATTATCAGTTTAAAGAGAAGCTCAGTGTCTCACACGTTTTTGTGTATCTTCCAGGGTCCCCTAGAAACCGCAGTACTCTTATTCGTAGGACCTGACAGTCAGGTGATGCAGGGCAAGCGTAACCTGCTGTTGCCATCATTTATTGATTTGCTTATCAAAAATGTACTGAGCACATGTTACGTACTGGACAGCCTGCTGTGTACCAAGGGTACAATGATTAGCAATTCTTGCCTTCAAGGAGATTTTATTTTAGTGCAGCGAGAAAGGCAGTATGTTGTCATGCACATTCCTAGTTCCTAGAACTGCAAAACGTCATGTGGTAAGGGAATTCTAAGACTTTATTTTTACCTGGTCCTCTTGTTTTTCCAGTTGTTCTAATGCACAAAGCTACCTCTTAAGCTCCTATCTCATGAGTAAAGTGGTGAGACTTTGGTTTGTGCTGTCCAGTTCAAACAGTGTGACCGACGAGGTGCAGATCAAGACTTTTTTTTTTTTTAAATGTGCATTGTACATATGGGGAATATTTTGTTTTCTTTTTACCTTTTATGCATCCCTGCCAGACTTACCTTCTGTTGCAGATGCTCTGCCTTCATGAGGCCAATGTTAGGGAGGAATGTTTCAGCCTTAGCCTGTGTTTTGTCTGATATGACATGCTGCCACCAGTATTCCGGAAATCTGACACGGGAAATCAAAGAACACAGAGTGCTTGGCAGCTCTACATTTTCATCATCACAAGAGTTGAAAGCAACAATTTTCATTTCATGCTCTGAATTGCTTATCATATGGGTTTTTCAGGGAATCTTTGGTAAGCACATGAGCTGGAGCTCTGGGACTATTCAGGAAGCACGCTTCTGGGAAGGCTGGGCTCTAGAGCTTCAGGGCGAGAGCTGCACCTGTGCAGCAGAGCTGGCGAGGTGAGCTGCTCTTGGCAGCCAGGCGCTATGTGGAATTACTTGCTGATTTACTGTTACTCTTAGTTTCTTGTATGTGGATAGAAGGGCACGGTTAACATTCCAGTATTATTCCAGTTTTCTTATTTTTAAAAAGCAGCAAAGATTAGAGCCTTGAAGCATCTCTTTGGGGAATGTCAGAAAGTACCAAAAGGATTTTAACTCTGACCTGGATAGCCTAGCATTTCCCCAGCACTGGGTCAGGACGAAGCTCTCAGAACAGTTGGCCAGGCAGTCTGGAGGGGAAGCTTTCTCCCCAAGGCGAGCAAGCCCCAAGACGAGCACAGCTTTCCCTCGGTAAAGGTGCCCATTTTCTGCTGGCAACATGTGTGACTCATCATGGACTGAGGAAAAACCTGCCTGCCCGATTCCAGAAGCTTCCTGAAGTGGTGCCTGCATTTTATGATGTAGAACGAGACGAAGGTGTTGGAATGAACTGTGCTGCTTGCCAACCAGTGAGGTGTTTTTTAAAAGTCTGTTACTTGCTAGTTTGAAAATGTATTTTCCAATGTTTTGTCAGTAAGAAACTTATTTTAGTTTGGGATAGCTTTAATCTAGGTGTATTTTAGGTATTTCGGTGTGTCTGTGCGAAATACTAAAATCACATTTTTTAGAAAATGGCTTTATTTACTTTTTAAGCTTATAATAGAATCCACCTCTTTTTAAATGCAGTGCTTCAAGCTTTGGCACTTAGCACACATATAAAGTCCTGTAACTATCACTTGGTTCATGTCGCAGAGGAATGCAGCCACCCTACATGCATGTCTCTTGCCTTGCCCCAGATGACGGCATCTGTTTCTCTTGGAGCTCATTTTGAACTAAATGGGGTCAGTTGGTACCAATCGTTTGAAGTTAGCTTACATGCCATGATAAGTAAGGTAAGCCTCCTTTGCATTATTGCTCAAGTTGCTCGTTCCCTTGCGTTGCTACGTATTTCTCTACTTCATGCATTTGCCCCTTCACCAGTAACAGGGCCCTTGAATGGCTTTTACTTGTGGGGGTCATAAATAAAATCACTCATAGAGGCTCAAAGGAAAGCAGGAAAATAGGCTTCGAGCCCCAGGGAGAGAACCATGTGAGTGGGTGGAGAGGACTTTGGCCAGTCTAAGTTTCCACTTTGCTTGAGTAAATACCTAGAAGGGAGAGAGAGGAGTAAGAATGAGGCTGTCCCTACCAGGAGCTATTTCCCGCTCCCAAGTGGCAGTGCCACTTGCCATTTTTGCCAGCGTGACAGCGTCAGCAGTGAGTTACTCTGCATCTTCCCTGGTGCTTGTTTCAGGTTGAGCATCCCTCATCCAAAAATCCAAAGTGATTGAAACGCCAACTTTTAAAAACAGGT
The DNA here is from genome assembly GCA_004027025.1 of Myocastor coypus. Taxonomy (NCBI): domain Eukaryota; kingdom Metazoa; phylum Chordata; class Mammalia; order Rodentia; family Myocastoridae; genus Myocastor; species Myocastor coypus. Next base: position 4,778 of record PVJA010030288.1, on the reverse strand, counting down.
TTTATCCTGGGCAGAATTTCTGTTAATCTTGCTGGGCACTGCCCTGAATCTAGGAGTATTCTTTGTGTTGTACCTTTCTATGCACTTTCTGTTTATTGTAGTGCTATAGTTATGAATATCTTTTTATTACTTACTTCAGGTCTGTCTTTAGGGAAGCTGAGGACATAATGATTTGAAGAGCTGATGTGTCCTCTTGCTTGTTAGCTCTGTTAGTGTCTGTTTTACAGAGGCCAGGGATTGTGAACCTTGACCCATTTGCAGGTTTCTTACTCATCTGCTTGACTGCTATCTGCATGTAACTGCAGCCTCAGTCTGTGTCCTCACAGGTCTGTGCCAGCGCAGCGTATTACTCAGAGCTGCTGACATTGGTACCGTTTGCTTCCTGGCTGTTTTAAGGGTGGCAGATATGGTATGGGCTTGTCTTTCTTTGTAGAAAAGGCCAGTGGTATAGTGTCTGAGTTCCTATAATTGACCTCATTTTAAGAAATTGCTGACTTTGCAGGGTCCTGGCAGAGCCCTGGGAATGCCAGCATCTGTCTCTCAGAAGCCACGGTTTCCCCTGGTCTCTGCTAAGTCAGCTATTAAGTTAGAACTAGGCCAGAATAGCTCGTCCTGTAGCTGAGCAATACTTGATACTAACTTCCCATCCAAAGGAAGAAAGTTCACTTCCAGCCAATTTGGCTTATTTTGCAAAATAGGTTTTTGAGGCTATGGGCAGTAAAGGCAGGGATGGAGAATGGAGAATGTTAGAGTCATATGCTGTGTTGTTACTTTATATTCTATCTAGCTATGCAGTTCACACTGTTGCTGCCATGGGAAGTTTTCCAAATTGAACTGCCTTTCATAGTTGGGGAATCTGTTTCATCTTTCAGAAGCTGGTAGAAGTAATAATCTCACCTTCAAGAAGAAAATGCCAGGACTTTTCTTGGTACATATTTTCAAAGCAACTGTTACGTGGTAAATTACCACCTAACCTAAATGCACTTTTAGTTCTCTTCATTAATGAAAACATGGTGAGAGCCTTCCTTGAGTCCCTGAAGAACCCTGTGCTTATCAGAATGCTGCAAGCTGGCCAAATGGGTGCACTCAGGGAGAAATGGCAGACACACTTGAGTGCAGGCCGCGTGCTTCCTGTCTGCCTCATGCTGGGTTTTCATTTGTCTTTTGTTGTTTTCGTGGCTGTTACCAGCTTAGCTATTCCAAAAACCTGTGCCATCACATATTAAGATATCATCCGTAAGAAACACCAGTGTTAGAAATTTGGGGTTGTTATTGAAATTCAGTGAGATAGATTCTTCTATTTAGAGGCCTGAGAAATATATGCATTACTTTCAAATAAGAAAGCCATGCTAGCGGCATCATACATCGTAGCCTTTTCCACACTGTAACATTCCCAAGTTTAATTTTCCTACAAGAAGAATGTCTGTAAGCAAGAATAATGAAAGCAATTGGTATTAGACATTTAAAATCAGTTCTTAGACCTTGAAATAGGAGAATTCTGAGTACAACAGTAGCATTCTACAAAAGAAAATGCTTAAGAACTGGCCTCTCACTGTCCAGGTCAGTGCTTTCTGAGCCTCATGTGATTGGTGGACCGTGTCAGATACGAGTGTCTGAATTTTATGCTGTCAGTGTATAATAAACCATAGATTTTAAGAAATCAGTATGAAAAACAAAATAAAATATCCCAATTATTTTATATTGATTTGATGTTGAAGATGCAGTGTTTTGGATATATAATGTATTAGAATAATGTTATTAAAGCTTGACTTCTTTTTAATGATATTGTTTGCCTGTTATTTATTTGTTTGTTTGTATTTTAGGGAACGGACTACAGGGTATTCAGGGTCTCACTACTAGATCAGACTCATAGTGATTCGTTTGTTTACATCCTCCCAAGAGCTGGGACTATAGGTGCACGCCACCACGTCCAGTCTCTTGTTTTTTAAATGGGGTCTCACTGTGCAGCTCAGGCTGTCCTTGAGCTCACTTTGTAGCCCAGGCTGGTGTTGAACTTGGCAATGATCCTTTTGCCTTAGCCTCCTGAGTACTGGGATTATAGGTAGAAGCCTCCATGCCTGGCTTATATATATGTTTTTTAACTACACATCTGTCCACACTGTGTTTTCGTCATAGCATGCTGAGGGCTAGTGTGGCAGGGGTACTTAGCATTCCCAAAGGCGTGAAAGCCAAGCTTGCTCCTTTGCTGACAAACATATCCTTCTTGGAAACCTCCCTTCACAGAGGCAAGGCCTTTGAGTAGTGACCATTCAGAGGCACACGAGCCAATATGGAGTGAGGTTTGTTCTGCAGTGGCCTGAGAGGTTCAGGGCAGGACAAGGAGATAAGGAGGTCAGAATGCAAAGGAAAATCCCAACCGTTTTCCTAGAGTGGCCTCTTTCCAGCAGGAGTCTTACCTGACCTTGATTTTGTGCTTAGAATCCACAAGCATGTCAGTTGCTGGAAGCCTCTTTGATGTGATGGGTTTAATAGGAATTCCAAAGTGCTCTCACCTGGAGTTAAGTGCTTCTGCAGCATGTCTCAAGTCATCTCTTTCATTAATATTTCTGAGAATTTTGGTACACGCTAGTACCTTGCTGCCAACTAGGAGACTTGATAGAGCTTTACCAGGCCTAAGCCTCCAGTATGCCGGTGCCCCTCCTGCTTGCTGGTTAGAATCCCAAACTGCACAAAGATTTGGTCTCTGTTCATGGAGAGTCCATGCAGCTATTACATAGGTATTGAGATGTGCGCTGTTCTAGGGCATGGGAGGCAGTGGCAAGAAGACAGCTGAGCTCTGCTCATGAGGAGCTGGCCTTCTGGTGGGGCCAGTGATACCATTTGTGACACTTGGAATCAAAGAGCTGTGGAGGAACTGGACAGTTACATAGGCCAACCCATTTACTTCTCAAAATAGCTGTTACTGTACATTTTGGATCTACACAGGCGCTGCTGGAATACGTCCTTTAGAGTAGGAACCCACCCGTGTGTACACTCACCTGTGCAGCAGATACTTACTGAACATCTGCCCTGTTGGAGGCACTCCCCTAAGTGATGGGAATGCATTAGTGACTGGAGGACAGAGTGCAGTGCTCAGAGGCTTAGACTGCAGCCGGGGTGAGGGACGGAGCAGCATTAGATAGTAAGCACAAAATGTAAGTACTTAGGCAGTGTGTGTGGAGGAAAGAGGGGCAGGGGAAGTCTGGAAGCAGTAAGGGGGAGCATCAAGTAGGTGCAGTGATATTCATGGTAGAGTCAGGTGAAGATGTGGACCTTGCTCATAGTGGGGTAGAAGGGGAGAATGGCAGGTAGTTGCAGGTGAGGGACGTAGCCAGTCGGAAGCCACTGGGGCTAGAAACGCACCTGACTTGCTTGAGGAACAGAGGCTGGCCATTTGGGCTGGGCCTGAGTGAGTGAAGGAGGCTGATGAGACAGCTCAAAGCCCCAAGTGCCTCCTGCAAGCGCTTCGGAACCTGAGTTTGGTTTCCGATACCAGTCAATCAAAGAGAAACTTGTAGAGATAGAGAAGTAGTAGAGAACATGGTCCCACAGAAGCTTCAGCTTTTGCAATTCAAGTTTCTGAGCAGGGACCTTCTGTGACTTGACTTACCTTTTATTTTCATAACTAATCCATCTTGCTGCTGGAAAGTCCTGTAAAGTTTAACAAATACACATCATCCTCTATCATCCCAGGCAATGTGTTCATTTCATCGCCCCAAAATCCCCATGTGCTGTCCCCTCTAATGTAACTTTCTACAGCCGTGGTGCCCTGTGGATACTGTGCCGGTAGAGATAAGCTCACGTTGGAAGGACCAAAGAGGCGGCCATGCAGGTGTTAGGGAGACAGGAATGACAGCTGTCCAGGATGTGCAGACTTCTGGGTCTGGTCTCAAGGGAGGTTGATGGGAAGTGTAGAAGTTATGACTTGCCTTGAGCCCTGAGGAAGGTTGTAGAGCTCATCTGCTGGGACGGGATGAGCTGTGAGTAGAAGCAGGTTGAATGACAGAGCTTTTATTTCTGGACATTTTGAGTCTAGATTTCTGTTAATATCCAGGGCAGATACCCGTGACAGAGTATGCTGAAGTGAAATGTGCAGATTAATGCTTAGAAACCCATGTGTAACTTGTGAGAGAAACTGTGGGAAACAAACCTGGTGGTGCTTATTGGAGCCTGGAGTGAGTCTCAGATTCCAAGGCGAGTGAGCACACTGACAGCAGAGCACTGGGTGCCTGCCGCCTCGGTGTGGTTCCCTCCTGCCTTCACCCTTTGGCAGGGAGTTTTCTGTCTAGGCAGAGGCTGCCATGACCCTGAGCGTAGGTTCATTGTCTTGGTGTCTGTGCAGCTTGTTATGGTCTGTATTAGGAGTAAGGAAGAACTGATTCAGAAAGGCCGCTGTGTTCCACCAGCAGGTTTACCCTGGTATCCAGGAAGAAATGGGTGCTTGATTCTAGGTTATGGTGTAGCTGTCAGTCTTTCTGTATTTTACTCATAATGCAATTAGAGAGTGAGCTGAAGAGGGAGACTTTCGCAGCCTCTGTTAGAAAGTGATGGCGGAGTTTTTGCTTTATTATGAATATTTTCCTGTTCTTTCTTGAATGAAGAGGTGTATTTTTCTAATTTATTCAAAAAGTAAGCCAGGCGTGGTGGCTCACAGCTGTAATCCCAGCACTCAGGAGGCTGAGACAGGAGGATCGGCGCGAATTCGAGACCACCCTGGGCTACAAAAGTGAGCTCAAGGCCAGCCTGAACTGCATAGTGAGACCCTGTCTCAAAAAGAC
>PVJA010030287.1:14805-26025 GCA_004027025.1 Myocastor coypus | reverse complement strand
TTTTTTTTTTTTTTTTTTTTTTTTTTTTTTTTTTTTTTTTTTTTTTTTTTTTTTTTTTTTTTTTTTTTTTTTTTTTTTTTTTTTTTTTTTTTTTTTTTTTTTTTTTTTTTTTTTTTTTTGTGGGACCAGGGTTCGAACTCACGACCTTGCACTTGCCCAGCAGGCACTTGTGCCTCGGAGCTATCTCCCCAGCCCCCTAATCTATTTCTGATTTGTGTCACCAGAGCCTTATTGGTCCTATGAGCCAATGCATTTGCATTTTTTCTCTGTCTGAAAGACTCTTCAAAAATATCCTCATGACCTGTCCATTTCCTCTTTCTCTTTATATCTCTCCTCAAATACTGTCTTCTAAGTGAAGAGCTAGTACAGGTTCCTAAGCATTCTTTTCCTTAGTTCAGTTTTATTGTTTTTCCACAGCATTGTACCGATTAAGACTGTCAACTTAGTTGGCTTGGCAGGTGCGTAGGAAAATAATGAAGTACACATCTGGGTATGGCTGGATGTTGAGTGGAAGTTCAAGTACTCTTTGTGGTCTCTGCCCATTGTTTAGTGCTCTCCCCTGTTCTGCTTTTTGGCTGCCATGAACTAAGCAACTTTGCTCTATTACACCCTTCTACCATGGTATTTCTTCTTTGGAACCAGTTGGCCCTGTACTGAATAAGCTAAATTAAACTTCCTCCCCCTTAACCCTCTTTCTTCAAACTGTGGGTGTCAGGTATTGCTTTTCAGTGAAGGAAAGATAATAAAGAAAAACTATATTGGAATTGGGGTCATTTCTGGGACTGTACATGAACTGTAGTTCAGAAAGTACTAGAACTCCTTTGAAGGAGAAGTTTGGAAAGGTTGAAGATGGAGGCTTGAAAAGCCTTAGAGTATGTAAATAGAGCTTGATTAGTACTTCTGGTCATAGCCCAGAAGACCCAAAGGCTGATAGGAGTGCAGACAAGGCCAAGCACAGGAAATTTTAGCTTACAAAAGAGGACTCCGTTGGGAAATGGACTTTAGGCCATTTGTGTCAGATTGTGGCAAAGAATTTATCTTCATTTTACTCTTCAGCTGAGACTATCAAGCTGAAGTTAAGAACAATGAACCCACTGAAGAATAAATTTTAAGGCAACCAAAATTTAAAGATGATGAGATGGGTACTGCTGGCTGTTTTAAACCAGATTTATAGCAAGAATCTGGGGCTAAAAATAGAGAAAAAATTAAAAAACAAAACTTAAATTTTGGTTCCAAAGGAACTATGTGTAAAGTTGGGGCTGTAGATATAAAGGTATTATTGTTGAAAAGATCAACATAATTTAAAAAATGTACTTAGAACTAGAGCAAGAAGAAAGATGCTTTGAAGAAATCTCAGACATCAAATGACCTCATCTTTCCCAAGCTTAGTAATAAAGAATTTTCAACCTTTCATTTACAAAGAGAGTACCTAGCTTGCCTGCTTAAGAAGCTCTGTACAGTTCCCCAGGATTCATTCCACTGCACTCAGCCATCCTGACCCTCAGATGCCAGCTACTACAACCATTGTCTAGGGGGGTCTGGCTACTGATTTCCTGGCAGTAGACTTTGGTGTGGTTCATGTGATGCTGGTTTTACTTTCATGCAGAATGCAAAAGTTCTGGGGCCAAAGAGGTTTCCACTCAGATTTCCGGAGAAGGCCTGGGTGGCTTGACAAGGATCCCCTGAAAGGGTGATATATACATCTGTAGGAACAAAGCATTCCCTGAATGTTGCAGTGGAGATCCCAGGAAATCAGAGGTGTCAGGAACACGAGTCGTCTGCCAAGAAAAGTTGGATGACCAAGAGAGATGCTGTGAGCTGCAACTATCAAGGCCAAAGGCATAGGCCACCCCAGGTCCTCTGAAATTCATACCTCACCACATTATGTGCCCTGTGTGCTGGATATGGACTTCATATTTACCCTACTGAATTTGGGTTTTATTTTTATCCTATTTTTTTCTATTTTCTTATTTTTCCCTTTTGGGATGGGAATGTTTGCCCTGTGCTATTATACCTTGGGAATATTAAATTTGATTTTAATTTTAACAGTGATTTATGGCTAAGAGTTTGCTTTGTGCCACAGAAGAGATTTTGGCTTTTGAAAAATGCTGAAATTGTTGAGAGTTTGAAGAAGGGCTGATTGTGTTTCCAGTTTTTCAAAAGATGGTTGTATCATACTAGGTGGAATTATTAATTAGTGTTGTGTTTATTTGGAGATGAAATATGGTAAGGAGAAGTGCTTGGGTGTCAAGTTGGCAAAGGGTGATGTGATGGTTAGGGTTAGTAGTCAATGCATACTAATAGAATCATATCTGGTCCCTAATCTCTTCCTCTCTGACACTGTTTCTCTGCTCTGCTTCCTAGCATCATGACCCCGCTTTTGCTCTGCCATGTCTTCCACCAAGATGTTTTGACCTTGGATCCAGCCAACCACTTAATAAATTCCTTGAAACTGTGAGCCAATTAAAGGAGCCTCTTCCTTTCATTTGTATATGTTGGATATTGTGTGTCAGTAATGGAAAAGCTGACTAATACCATACTTACCACTCTTTGACACATTCTATATTTTATTTATTGTTGGTCTATTGGAATGGAAGCTTCTTGAGGGCAAGGAATTTTTTTCTGTTTTATATTTATCTTGGCATCTAGAATAGTGCCTGAGACATTGCAGGTATTCAGTACATATCTACGGAATACACGTTCAATTATTTAGAATTTATTGTTAGGAGAAAAGACATCTTTTGTATCAAAGTTGTATGCCCTCGGGCAAGATGGTCATTGCTATATATTGTGTAATTTACATTTTGGTATTTCTACCAGAACACTCAAAGGCAAATACAGAAGGGGTTAGATTACTGTCTCACGCATGAACTTTAAGTCAATAATCTCCTTCTGTATAATTTTCATTACCCTTTAAACTTTCATTTGGATGTGTATATGCATATATATGCATATATATATATATATATATATATATATACATATATATAATTTTTTGAAATTTTTGACTTTCAACAAATGTTTGTCAAATGAATGCTTTGCATATAACTTTAATCCTTTTTGGAGGTAAGTGGAATATAAATAATAAATTATTAATTATCTACATTTGGTAGAAAAATAATGAGCTTTAAAGGTAGCAGATAGAAAAGAAGCTTTACATGTTGTCCATGGCTGAGTGAGCATGTGGTTTGTAATTCACACTGGGTCCCCTATATGAAGTAGAAGGGAGAAAGGATTTTTTTCAGATTATAGGCACAAACTAAAACCAGAAAACTAGGACAAATGGTCACTTTAGTCATGGTTAATATTTATTAGTAAAAGCAGAATGTATTGTTACTTTTGATCCATGCCTGGTCCAGTTTATTTAGAGGTTTGCATTAATAAACCTTGTTCAGTGTTTGGTAGCAACTCAGAATAGACTTTCTAACTATGCATTAGTTAGACTCAAGTTTAAAGCAGTAACCATAAGGAAAATGGATCCCACTGTCAAAATGAACAGCCACTGTGAGTTGCCACCAGCACCTAGTGGAAATCTGTTCCTTATGCTAGGAAAGAGTTAAATAAGCAGACTAACTTTGACTATTCCCTTCTCAGCATTAACTTTTGCAGAGCCATTTTGAAATCTGAAAAGGGAAAATCTGATAAGTAGGGACAAACTTGAGGCTACCAGAGTCACCTGAAGTAAACAAATCCCACAGCTTCCTGCAGGCAGCACCACCAATTCCCAGGCACTCTGGGACCGGGTCCCTATGTGCCTGTCCTCAAGCAGGACAGATGTGGACAGACCTCACTTCTTCCCACACTTTCTGTACTCTTCATTCCCAAATCTTACCATTCTGTGTCTCCAGCCCCAAGCCCCCAGCCCCCAGCCCCCAGTCAGTCATTCAGAGGCCAATTCCTTGGGTTGCTGGTGGCAATGAGAAAATCTAGAGCCTAAATGATGTTTTTGGAGGTAATGCCTATTGCTTTGTAGCATCACTGTAGCCCCGAGCCAAATGAAGTTGAGCTAATAACAATTTGTTTACGTAAAACCATGCTGGTGGCTTCTCTTTGCTGCATGTTTTGTCAGGTGACTGTAGATGGATCCACTGTGGTGAATGCATTTCACATTTCTCAGAGGTTACATTTTCACTGTGCCACTCCCTGAATGCTGAGGACACCTTGTCCCTTCACAAAACTGGGCATGTCTTCATCATCATTATTTTTCTGAGTACAGGTGCAGAGCTTGGCTTTAGCGCTTACGAGGGCTGGGTCAGTTACCGCTCTGCACATTGCGTGATTCTCAGCAGGATCTCTCTCTTTTCCAACGGTGGCTGGCTCCGATAACCAAAACTCAGGATTATTTTTCTTAAAAAAAGTAAAAAAAAAGCTATTCTTTTTTTTTTTTTTGTCTTTTTGAGACAGGGTCTCGCTATGCAGTTCAGGCTGGTCCTGAGCTCACTTTTGTAGCCCAGGCTGGTCTTGAACTCGCACCAATCCTCCTGCCTCAGCCTCCCGAGTGCTGGGATTACAGGCGTGAGCCACCACGCCCGGCTCTAAAAAAGCTATTCTTAAAACCTTGCCTTTTCATATAATGATGATCTTTCTTACCCCCTGATTTTTCTCTGGTTGAAGATGGGAAGAACACTTTTGGTCTTGGGTAAGTCATTTATGCATCACAGAGCGGTAGGCCCTGCCCAACCATAAGAACTTGTATTCCAGAGTAATAGGCAAGGCATGTCTTCCAGGCCCAGACTACAGGGAGAGCCAGCAGATTGGCAGTGCAAAGAACTTTTGACCATAGTTGAGGGTATCATGCAAAAAAGGTAATCCCTGGAGAAAAGAAATAAAAAGGGAATAGGCTGGAGATATAGCTTAGTGGCAGAATCCTTGCCTAGTGGGTAGAAGGCTATGAGTATACGACCTCTAGCTCCTTTCCCTAAACAAAAAGAAAGGAAGCTCAAATGAGAGAGAAATCAAGAATACCATGTGAGAACCTCTCCCTGCTATCTTTTTAATGTAGTGCAGGTCTGATCCTGTTGTAGGTATTGGCTCATGTAGATCTGTTTTGGTTTTTGTGTTATATCCTGCTTGGGAAGTCTAAAGCTTTAGTAACTAGGAGGTAAAGAGGTATGTTTCAAGCTCCTTCATGCCATTTGTAGCAGGTGATCAGTTTGTATTTATGACAAACACAAGTTGTGTCTGCCTTTGATGGGAGCCAAACACATGTTCCTTGTGACCTGTGAAGACATAGACTCAGCCAGACACCACACTTTGGGGTCGCTGATTAAGTCCCTTGAGCAGGAAAAGTGAATATCAACCCTAAGAACATTTTCTTGACATGCATATAGGGTGCCTGGTCTACAGCTAGCTCAGTCGTTGTTCCAGCTTAAGAGTCATCTACTACCTCCTTGAACGGACAAGGCTCAGAGGACTCCAGAAGGGCCAAAGACAATCTTAAGCTGTTCGACTTTTGGGTGGCAGCTGGTAGCAAGCCTTTTTCATAGTTCTTCCTGGTCCATTTTAAAAGCCTTCCTGGAAACTGTTTGCTGCAGGGCTTTGGATCTCCACATGCACAGTGGTTTTGATCGAGGTCAACTTCATTGTTATTATCAGTACAACTGATTTGGAAATTTTAAAATACTCGCAGGAAAACTGAAAAGGCAGAACCTTTTCTTTTGGGAATCAAGAAATGTTTGACCTTGAAGGCAAAGTTTTGCTCTTAGGAAAGGACAATAGGAACTTCCCAATGGCCTATGTCTTTGTGATGAAAAAGTTCTGTCAGTCTATGGAAAGAAGCAGTTAATGCTTTAATTTGTTTCATTTTCTCTTTTTTTTAAATTGTTTGTCTTTTTTCTCTTCTTGATTCCTTACACATTTCTTTCTTTTTTCTTCCTCATTCCAGTTTTACATGCATATATCTGATAATAAGAATAACTAGTTAGAAGACAACACTATGTATTATAACAAATATTGTGAAATTCACAGTACTTTGTTAAGTGAAATTCTGTATCACTTGCAATTTTTTCTGTTTTAATTCTAACTTGTACTCTCTTAAAAAAAAAAAAAAAAAAAAAAAAAAAAAGGAAAGCTCTGTTGGCTTGAGGACAGGAAGGGCATGAACATGGGTCTAAGGGTGGTACTCTGAAGATTGGAATAAATTTGGTCTTTTGGATGTTGGATGCACTGTTAGTCCACATGGTTACTAGGTTCTCCTGGATGGTGAACCATGTGTAAAATGGTGTAAAATGAAGAGCCTTTCAGTTATTATCTCAAAATGCCAACAATTTTTATAACCTGTGCTAGGGGATGATGAATTCATCAAGTGAGGAACATTGTCTGCCTTTGAGAGAGCTGGGCTTTGATTTGGTGACTGCACTCCAGTGATTTATTGTCCCTTTTCATGCAGTTGGGATTGGGAGTGAAGGTCAGTGTAGGTATTTTAGTAGATGTATGAGAGTGGGTTTTAGATATAAATTATGCAACACTTGAAGTTCAACACAGATACAAATTGAACAGCTTCTTCATGGTATTTAGGGAATTACGATGGATTTGTGGTCTGCTTATGAATGTCACCCTTCCATTATGGAAATATTTTCCACATTAGGCCACCCATATTTAATTAGGGGTTCCTGTGGAGGGGTCATGGATGGGAAAGTTTGAAGTTTTGATCTCTTGAATCTATCTTCCTGCCCACAGGGCCTCAGTGATAGATTTTATTCATAGTTCACAAAGCAATTATTAAATCTTGTCTCTAAGTATTGCACACATCATTTTTACAGTGGCATTACAGTCACAGCTTATTCAGGTTGTGGGTAAAATGCTGGTATTTTCTAAGACGAATCATAGCCTATATTTTGTCTCAATCTGAAATGTAACTTCTTTTCTTTTTTTTTTTTTTTTTTTTGTGGGACCAGGGTTCAAACTCACGACCTTGCACTTGCCCAGCAGGCACTTGTGCCTCGGAGCTATCTCCCTAGCCTGAAATGTAACTTCAAGATTCCCAGATAATGATTCTGTTTCTAAACATTCAACTTTTCCATTAGATTATAAAGGATTCTAAACAACTCAGCTTTTATTCAGCCAAGCTAATTAGATGAAGGAAAACATCAAGTTTTATAGAAGCTAGGAATAATTACTTTTGGGCTTATTTATCTGCATCTCTGTCCCAGGGTAGCATGGGTACCCTGAAGCTTTCTTGAGTTGTTTCTGAAAGAACAGACACCCATGAGCCAAGGTTATTATTATTGCATGAGGTATTTAATGCTAAGCATAAATACTGAGTGTGGTGGACTTGTGGGCAAGCCAAGATTTCATTTTGAAGCCCCAGGGGCTGACTCCCCACATCTTATTAGAAAGATGGCAGTTTAAGCCACTAACAGGGTAGAGAAACCATCATTCTCTGCTCCAAGAGAGTTGGAGTTGATTCTGCTCCAAGCCTGTTAGGATTTGGAACCATCTCATCTTTAGATCTTTTATTTCCAGGTCTCTGAATACTAAGGCTCACCAGCATACTATATTTTCTTATCCCTGAAATGTTGTAAGAATTTTGCCCTTAAGTAGCCCAGAGTAGCTTGGATGCTAGCAGGACACACTTATCTAACAACACAGTGGACTTTTGTGAGTTCACAGTCTGCTATTAAGGTCTGCAGGCTTAGTACAAATGGAAGCATATACATCAAAATTATATCTCCCATCTTGTCATCCACATTGTTTCAGGGGATGCTATAGCACTTTTTTTTTTTCTCCTGTATATCAAAGAAGGGAGTTTCTCTATTTCTTCTTTATAGGCTATTCCTCACCCTGTTTCTTTTTCTCATTCTTCGCTTTACTTCACTGTCTTCATGATTCTTTGAACATATTACACTCCATGTTTTACAGAAGAGAAATAGTAAAGTGGAGAGAAGGGAAGAAAAGATGGGAGCCGAATAAATCTTACTGAGTGGATCCTTCTGGGTTTGTGATACTGCCCTAGGCATTTTCAGTGTATTTGGTCCCTCAAATTTGATGAGCAGCAACAGCTATCAGCCTTCCATTAACTAGAGAATTCAGAAGCATTTGAGGGTGACACTCGTGGAAGCATGGCTGGGAACCAGCCTGGCATGCCCTGGTGTGTCAGCCTGGGCACATCTCACTCCAGCCTTCCTTTGCGTACCTAAGAGAGTTAAGAGGGTGGGAAAGAATGCACCTTTATGGAGTTTCCTGTGTCTTGTCTCTGCGTGACATGTTTTTTTTTTTTTTTATGGGTTTCATTTACTATTCACTGACGAGAAATTTGGAAAGTTCACTATCACATTTAAACTTCAAGGTCTGATGCAACTGTCTAAATCATGCTGGGCAGAGCTCATTTTGAATGCAGTCACTGAGCAATTGGGATTCTGTTTTTGCTGGTCTCCTGTGAATGTCTAAGCTGGACAGGCAGAGTTTGTTTGCGTCATGCCTAGGCTTGAATTTCTGATCCTGTTTCATAAGTTTCTATATACAGAGTTACAATGCAGAATGGCTTGTGATGCAAATGGTCCGAAAGGAAGTATTCCAATGGAGTAAGCCACATAAGCCACTACAGGCGTGATTTGTTGTCTTAGTTACTTTTCTCTCATTGCTGGGACAAATACCCGACACCCAAAATGGAGGAAGGAAAGGTTTACTTAGCTCACAGTTACTGGAGGTTTCAGTCCATCTTTGGCTGGCTCCAAGGCTGAGTGGCACATGGCACAGAGCAGCAGTTCATGGCGGTGGAACAGCAACAATGGTGACAGAGGCAATGGAATAACCAAGGGAGCAGAGAGCAACAGCCTGAGTCTGTCTCTCTGTCTCTCTTTATATTACATCAGGCTCTCTGCCTTAACCTATCTGCCTCAGGCCACACCTATAATTCCCAGCAGTACTCCGACCGATAATCTCATCAGTACTAAAACACATAGTCCCAGTGACTCATGAATCAAGTCTCAATCTATAGAAGTCCCTGCCCCATGATTGCATGAGGCTTTGGGGGGACAACTAGACATAAGCCATAACACCCATGCCATTTCGTTATTAGCTACTCAGATGCTGACATGAGAGAGATCTTGTGTTTAAGTTTAGCTTTTTCATTTTTGAGATAGGATCTCACTAGTAGCTTAGTCTGACCTTGAACTCATAGCACTCCTGCCTCAGCCTCTCCAGTTCTGGGACTACATATGTGTGCCACTCTGCCTGGCTGTTCTTGGAAGCTGCTCTACCTGCACTTCTACCTGCATTTGGTGGCTGTGCAGAGCCTCTGGTAGCAAATTGGACTCTGTGTAAAAGTAAAATAGGCTTATGTCTTCTTAGGCACCTTAGACTTTGTTTATCTGTTATAGCAATTGTCACTACCTTTGCCTATACTTTGTTTTTTATGAAACTTCTTTATTGTAAAGTTTACCATCATGGTGATGACACACCTTCCCCTGAACTGGTTGATGCATAGGTTGATGTTACTATATGAAGGAGAATCACAAGTTTGGGGCCAGTCCAAGCAAGGTAGTGAGACTTATCTAAGATAAATAAAAATGTCTGGAGATGTAGCTCAGTGTGAAAGCCCTAGGTTCACTCTCCAGTTAATACCCCCTACTTTCTTTAAATTGATTGGAAAATGCTGTAGTGTTAAATAAAATATAGGAGAGGAATTTCAAAGAACATTTTGATGATTTTTGGAAAAGTAAAGTATTAAGCATCCTACAGAAACCTTGAAATTGGAATGAGGAGCGAGGGACAGTAAGGGCATCCCAAAATACTTTTGTATGGAGCTCTCAATCCTATAGTATGTATTTAAAAAGAATCAGTCCTGGCAAGACAGCTTAGTGAACTAAAGTGCCTGCTTAGGCAAGTGCAGGGACTGCGGTTCAATCCTGGGCGCCACATGCCACACCAACCCCCTCCCAGGGTGGGCTGAGGGGCTGGGGAGATAGCTCTGTGGCACAAGTGCCTGCCTGGCAAGTGCAAGGTCATGAGTTTAAACCCTGGTCCTGCCAAAAAATAAAATTAGTACCAGGGTGGGCTGAGCTGGCCAGAGTCTGGGTGTAGCAGTGCACACCTGTGATCCCAGTGCTGCGGGGGCCGAAAGCAGGAGGATCACCACGAGTCTGAGCTGCATCATGAGACCCTGTAACAACCAAATATATAAAAAATAAACAAAGAAAAACAGATATAAGCAGCCTAGACTACAGAGATAAATACAATTAATTAAATGGAACACCCTTCAAATGTGGAAGGCAAATCAAACTTTCTTTTTGCATCTTTTCTTTTCTTTTTTTTCTTTGCAGTACTGGGGATTGAACTCAAGACCTTGCGCTTGCCAGCCAAGCAGTTACTCTACTGAGCTATATCCCTAGCTCTTGTTTCTTTGAAAAATTTATTAAAAATAAAGATAAATTCTTTGCAAGTATGTGTAGTTAATGTTAAGGAGCGAGAATGGCAAAAGTGATGAAAAATAGAGGAAATATTTAAATTTTAGAAAATTACAATAAAGGGGCAGGCCAAATAGTTCAGTGAACTAAAGTGCCTGCTTAGGTAGAATGAGGACTGGGATTCGATCCCTGGCTCTACATGCAGTGCTCCACATGCACTCCTGGGGCGTGCTGAGATGGAGATTGAGACTGGGCATGCTGGCCCAGTAGACCCTGTACTAAAACACATTAAAAAATAAATGACTAAAATACATTAAAAAATAAAAAAGAAAAGTACAATAAAGGACACATTGTGAAGAACAATGGAATAAGTATATTTGAAGCAAGGGAGAGTATGTCGAGGAGGGAAATACTTAGTGTTGGTATGTTTTTAATGCCAATAAAATTTTAATTTCAGTACCGACCAAATGTTTTGATCACCTCACATTGATCAAATTTTATCACAGTGCTGGTCACATACAGATCTTCCAGTTTAGCTAAGCTCAAGTACCTATGCTATAGTGTAATAGTATCAGAAAGCTTCTCTGTTGGAGGGTTAAGAAGGTAAGTTAACAGACCAAAAATTGGAGAAAAAGAAGGGCTATGAGGATAGCCAATATTTTGGCCCTAGCCCTTCAAGGTCAATAAGGACTCAGGATATAAGAGAACCTGTGCTGTAATATCCTATAACTCAGAGGTGTCCCAAATGTTCTGGTCAAGGAGATTATGGGACCTCAGAGGAAAGGGATAAACGAACTATAGTGCGTCTAAGGAGAGTCACCCAGAGAAAAACATTCTCTCAGGCTTTCACAGAAAGCAAACTGGCCAAGCAATG
>PVJA010030287.1:0-14705 GCA_004027025.1 Myocastor coypus | reverse complement strand
TTTTTTCTTTCCTTTCCTTTTCTTTTTTTTTCTTCTTAGCAACATCAATAGGGTGGTGGGTCATGCCTATTGATGTAAAACTATTGTGAAGACAATATGCAGTGTGTCAACTTTTAAAATAAGAAAGAGGAAAAGAAAAAAAAAAGTAATGTTGATTGAACGTGTGAATGTTTAATTGTTTGATCAATCTTATACACCTATATGTATTAATCTACACTGATATGATGATGAAAATATGTAATATAACCATTGTTAAATTTATACAATAAAAATATTAAATTAAAAATACTGAAAAAAAAAACAAAACCCTCAAATCTTCCAGCTTAGTCTCATCTATCTTGTTCAGATCTGAAACTGACTTCTGGCTCTTCCCCCAAGTGAAAATAGCCCTAGAAAGTAAGTGTCTGAATCCATTCAGGACATCAGGGGCATGAGGACAGAGCAACTAAAGATACAAAATTTCCAGAACTGCTTTAAAAAGTGGCAAGAATGATTAGTATGTTGACAGGCAGGGGAAATATTTTTAGAGAAATTAATAGCAACGTCTTTTACTGTGATAAAAATTTAAAATTTTTAAAACACTCATTGTATTATTATTTTGTAATAATATCTTATGTACCCTGGAGTACAAATGTGAAAGTAAAACTACTACTGGATCAAAAGAAATCAAAATTTAAGTTTCTAAAATTGACCCAAGAAGCACACCTCCTTTGTCCTGGGCATGGCGGGGTGATGGGCTGTGCCAGTGCCAGCCTGGGCAACTGTGCCTGTCATTTTCAAGTGTCAGAGTCTGCTGGCTTCATCTCACAGTTGTTTGTACCTGCACTATATCCAGTCTCTGGGATCCACCCTGTCTCCTAGACCAAGACAAAACTGAACTATTGGGAATAGTTTGTAAGTGTTCTGAGATCGGCGAAGGAAAGAGTCCCTGTGTCGTAGGGTGCTGTGTGGTGGTGGCCTTCAGCATCCTCTTCTGACCGAAATGTGGGAAGATGCCTGCACTCAATGGCCAGAGGATTTCATTGTGAACAAGGACTTATTTGCAGAAAGTAATGGAAATCATGGGCAGCTCTTTTATCTCTGAATATTGAATGAGATAAATCTCATTCTCTATTTTTATATTATTAGACCCATGCTCTGTATAAATAATTCAGATGTAAGCATTTATCATGAAACGAACTGAACAGTCTAACAATTAAACTCAGTATTGTCACTACAACATTACATTCTGCGAATATTGTGTTGCATCAGATGCCCAAAGTAAGGTATTTTTAAGTCACACAGTAAATAATAAAATCAGTAAATTATTCTGGCTTCTTTTAGTGTGATTTGGAATTTTTTTCTTTACAGAATGAGGTCCTTTTTTTGGACTAGCTTTTTTGCTAAGAAAAAATAGTCCCATTTTGTGTTGACAAGGATTGCATAAGTAATACTTTTCCTCTGGCCACACCATTTTGATCATTGAGTATCTCTACCTTTAGCAAATTCTGTAGTTTATTACATGCAATTAATGTACTTAAAACAAGCCACTACAATTCTTTCTTTTTAATTTTAATTTTTTTTTTTTCTTGTTTCAGAACTTTTATTTGTCTGTTTGTTTGTTTTTATGGCTGGCTCAGCCTGCCCTGAGGGCAGGGCTGGCTCAGCATGCGGTGCCGGGGATCGGGGATCGGGGATTGAACCCTGGTCCCTGCAGCTGCCTGCAGGCACTTTAGACCACTGAGCCATCCTGCCAGGCCCCAAGTCATTATAATTCTTAAGCAGGAAAATAAATGAGATGTGACTAGAAGTAGTACTGGAAAAATGTTCATGTTTAGGAAAAGAAAGTTTAGACTTGCCAGCAGGCACTGAAGGCCTTGGATAAGTTTGAGTACAGGTTTCAAGTATGCCAGCCAGCTGTCCTTCCCTGAGAAAGATAGTAGAAAGAAAAAACAAAACACAACAATTTGGAACAATAATTCTATATTTGGTTTTTATTCCTTGTAATGTCACATCCTCAAAATGAACCACTTACTTTAATTACTTCAAAACAAAATAACTTGTTTTTTTTTTGGTACTGGAGTCAAACTCATGAACTCAGGACCTTGCACTTTCAAGGCAGGCTCTGCGCTGCTGAGCTATGTCTCTGACCCTTTTTTTTTTTTTTTTTTAATTTTATTTATTTATTTTTTTCTTGTTTCAGAACCTTTCTTTATTCACTCATTTTTATGGCCAGCTCAGCCCACCCCGAGGGCAGGGCTGGCGCAGCATGTGGTGCCGGGGATTGAACCGCGGTCCCTGAAGCCGCCCAAGCTTTCCCAAGCAGGCGCTTTAGACCACTGAGCCATCCTACCAGGCCCCTCTGACCCTTTTTTAAAAAATATAGCACTTTAAAGGTATTTCTATTCTTTCAACATGAACTGGAATCTTTTGTGTGACTCTGTGGGTAACATGTATCTCAAATCTGTGTGCCATGACATATGCATGCATCTGATCTTTGATAGTGAGGGAAGGCTCACCTAGTTTACATAAGAGAAATCCTGGGAAAGTAACTTCTGAATTTTATGAAGTAGTTATAAGTTTATAATTAATATTTCTTAGGGTCCAACTGAAATTTGTCAAAGCTAAGAGGTGCTAAACCTTACCTAGAAAGTAAAAGCATTGACTGAAGAAGTTGAAAATTGAACATACCAATTTATTTATTTATTTATTTTTAGAATTTTTTTTTATTTTTTTAATTTTTTTCTTGTTTCAGAACTTTTTGTTTGTTTATTTATTTATTTTTATGGCCGGCTCAGCCCGCCCCGAGGGCAGTGCTGGCGCAGCATGTGGTGCCGGGGATCGAACCGCGGTCCCTGCAGCCGCCTAAGCTTTCCTCAGCAGGAGCTTTAGACCACTGAGCCATCCTGCCGGGCCCCCATACCAATTTATTACTGTGGAAGAAATTAGGAAGAGCATGAAGAAAAGATGTTTAGTGTCCAGTTCTATCTAAAGCATAAAGACCAGGTAATTCCAATATTGTGTAATTCCAGATAAAAGGAAATGATCTTGCTTACTTCAGTGAGCCCAACAAAATTTTAATGTAAAGAACAGATAATAACAGAGGAAACTATTCACTAATTTTACTAAGCAAACATTAATAAATGTAACCCAGGAATGGAAAGATAACTAATAACTATAACCAAATAGGATTTAGGTGAAGAATCTAAACATAAGAAGAAATAAGTTAGAAAATCATAATTCTTTACATCAGCAAAGGGAAAAACGATCTTAATAAAAAAAAAAAAAAAAGTCTTTTGATAGTATTAACAGTCTATTGTGGGTTAAAACAAAGCCCCAAAGGTTTAGAATGTCTGGACAAGGCCCAGGAACAGAGAAGGTATGGTGGGCTGATTCCCCACTACCACCTCTTTGGCTTTGACTGTGTCTACTGTTGAGGCCTGATACATTAAGTAGCTGCTGTTTTTGTTTGTCCACATTGTTTTTTCATTTATTTGCTCTTCATTTTTGAAGTAAGTGCTGCTGTGTAAATCATGCATTCCAAAGTCTGCTGTGGGTTTTGGACATAGTTTTTGCTAGTTTGATAAAGAGGGATCAGTATAGTTGATATCTCTTTTTCCTCTCTTTCTACTTTGAATGTGACTATTATGCCCACAGCTGGAATACAGCTGTTTTGTCACTGTGAAGCAACAAGTATGAAGGATAGATTAAGCAACTAAGAAATATTTCATTTCTGGCTTTGGTGAGCTGCTAACTTAACACCTCCTCTCAATTTCTTCTTTAGGTGTCAGTCAAGTTTTCAGTTAACTTCTGCCAACTATATGCCTTAGAAAGAAGCTACTTAAAATGATGATGACCTTACCCCAGAAAACACGACCAATGATAGTTCTACGTAAAAAGTACAAAAACTATTTCAATCAGAATCAAGCAAATAGAACACAGGTGTTATGATTTGTGTATAGGTGTCCCCCTCAAAGCCTCCTGCAGGCTTGGGGTGGCTTCTGGAATTTGTAATTGATTGTTGTGGAAATGGGTGCTGCCTCTCCCCTGGGGCAGGCAATCTGCATTTCAATGTAAGATAGGAAGAGAAGTTAGCTGCTTAAGCAGCTGCTAGCTCTCCCAGTGCTCTTGCTCTTAGCTGCCACCATGGAAGGTTGCCCTCTGCCATGTGCCATTCTACTTTGGAGCCAGCTGAATATGGACTGAAAGCTCCAGTAACTGTGAACTTCATAAGCCTTTCCTTTCCTTATTTTGACTGTTGGGTGTTTGTCCCAGCAATGAGAGAAGAGTACCTAAGACAACAGGGAAGTCTCCTGTCATTATTATTCAATATTTTTCTTGAAAACTCTAAGAAATGCATAAGAAAAATTTGAAATAAATGAACAAACATGAGCACACACACATATAAAACAAAGCAGAGCAAGACAAAAATTAGTAAAACCCTATTAAATGTCATCATTGAGGGTCTCAAAATTCAGCTATGTAGAATGTGGAATTGTATTTTCCTGAGTTAATGAAATGAGATTGGCTATGGAATCAGCTAGGAATTTCAGATTTGGGTTGTTCTGTCTCAATCAGTTCTAGTGCTACGTGTTTGAAATTGTTGGCTACAGTAATGAAATCTGGTTATTTTGTTCCTTCTTTGTTCGAGAAAATAGGAAAATTATGGGGTGCTGATATGGCTCAGGAGTCTAAGCACCATCTTGGTAAGCGTAAGGACCTGAGTTCAATCACTGGTACCATACTCTGTGCCGGCCTCACCAAGCTGACCCAATAACTAGGCCTAGTAGTGCATGCCTTTACTCTCGATGCTGGGGAGGCTGAGATAGGAGGATCACTATGAGTTTGAACTGCATAGTGAGATCCTGTATCTAATACATACATACATAAAAATTTTAAAACAGAAAAGAATGGGGATGTATGCATCTGTCATCCATCTCCCTGTTGTGTCTCTCCAGACAAAGTTACTTTGTTTTCAATGGTGGTCACATGCTGATTGTCTTACAGCAGAATTTACATTACAATAAAGCTGAAAAATGTGATTAATCTTAGTTATAAAAAAGTATAACATATCTATGGAAAACATAAAGAAGATATAGAATCTGTAAATATTATTTGAAGAATTAACATTATTTTTGGACAAGAAAACAAGAAATCATAAAAATGTTAACTTCCCTTAGTTAATATAAATTTAATGCTATTTCTACTAGAACTCTAATAGTATCATGTTGTCTTCTTTTTTTCTTCTAGTTTTAAAGTGAATAATGTCATCTCAAAAGATATTCAGAAGAATAATTGCATCTCAGCTTGTTAAAAGATATGAAAGTTGTGAGATGGTTTTTCCGTGATCAGATTTGAGAACATACCCTAAAGTTACTGTAATAAAACCAATCTGATATAAGCAGAATAATAAAAATAAAGTAGAGCAAGCAGGGAATCAGAGATAGATTCTACTTTGTAAGAAAAAGTTGGTTTATTTACCCAGAGGTAATGGTTTAGTTGACTCTGTATCTTGAGGAAAATCAAGATGCTCATAAATGGACTCCAATTTATATCACGGTCTAGAATCAAGTTCTGAATGAATCAAAGAGCTAACATAAAAAGAGAATAGCAACGGTTATGGCTAATAACAAAAGGACTCAAGAAATGGCAAACACAGCCCAAGATTTGGGGAAAGGTCTTTTCAAGACTTAAAACTGAAAACCAAGAATCTATGAAAGGAAAAGTACATGTTCACTATGTACTATAGAGAAAATATAGATTAAAATGCATTTGACAATCTGTTAAAATTTTATATCTAATAGTCTCTTACAGATTTGACAGAAACTTGAAGAAAACAAAAATCTCAGCCTAAAAGTGGACCAAAAGATATAAGTATGTACTATGCAATAGCAAATGTGAATGTCTAGAATAGAAAGTAGTGTAGCTGGCTGTGGTGGTACATGGCTGAGATCCCAGAGGCTGAGGGAGGAGGGTCATAGTGAGTTTGAGGTAAGCCTGACTATGTAGCAAGACCCTGTCACAGAAACAAAGACAGAAACAAAAGACCCTAGCCTGCAATGAGTATTAATAGTGCTTTACTGTACTAGGAAATGAGGTGCTGCCACAAGAGTTACTAGTTTAGATCTCCAAAAATGAGAACCTGTGATAACACCTGCTACTGGTAGATACACAAGGAGTTTTGAATTATCACTAGAAATATGAGTTGTTTTTGCCTTTTTTTGTTTTTAAAGCATTTATTGTAATAAAACACCCTTTCAAAGCTTCCTTCTTCAAAATGGAATGCCATAGAAATTTACTTTGCAGAACAGAGGGTTTCAATTGCAGATTTATTTGCTTATTTATTTGCACTTTATAACTGCATTGTTTAAAGTACAAAAATGTGGAAATGAGTGCACATCAGTAAAAGAACATGTGTATGCTATCAGTATATCTATAAGGATTTGGCATAAGAAATAGAAGGTTCCTCACATTTTTTAGGTAGGAAGAGATAGAATACCGGAAAGCAGGGCTTCTGCAACCTCTGGGAGGGCTGTGATTCCTACCATCAGAGAACTGACCCACTGTGGGGAGACATCCTCCCTGAGGTCACCCCTAAGGTTCTGCTGAGGTCAAGAGCCTACTAATGCTGTCATTGCTATGGTTACACTTGGGTACCAAGAGCTAGAGGTCATTTCCAGCTGTAATCCAGATGGTGGCCTCTCTTGTTTCCACCCTGATAGCTTCTGGACACCTGAGAGCATAACAGACAAGAACCATGTCTCTCTCTCTCTCTCTCTCTCTCTCTCTCTCTCTCTCTTACTCTCCATCTATGATATATTTTAAAGGTCTAAACATTTTTATGTAGCAACATAAACACTTTTTCTACATAGACAGCTATGCTTATATCAGGAGATCTGTGTTTGCATGACTGTATGTGCCAGCAGAAACATCCCCAAAGGAGAGGGAAATAACCTCTACCTTTGTAGCTGTATGTGAAGGGCATTTAGGTAGGACAATGCGTTTATATCAAGAGCCCTAGAATCTGGAAAGTACAGATACTTCTCAACCTTTCTGACTAGGAAAGAGTGCCTGGATCAGCCCACAGCAGCTAGCACGTGTAGTTATTATAAAGAGTGATTAGGAACTGTACTGGAAGATCTAGAAATATTTCTGAGAGAGATTTTGAATACTGAGAAAAGTAAGTTGCAAAGAAGTATGTTTAAAATAACTCTAGATGAACTCCATCTCTTCCATCTCTTCTCCAGAGTGTGTGTGTGTGTGTGTGTGTGTGTGTGTGTGTGTGTGTGTACTTGGAGTATGTACATAATATGGCAAAGATGAGAAGAAGAGGAGAGAGGGGGGTAGGAATGAGAAATTAAAAAGACCACACTGTTGTAGGTT
Organism: Myocastor coypus; assembly: GCA_004027025.1. Taxonomy (NCBI): domain Eukaryota; kingdom Metazoa; phylum Chordata; class Mammalia; order Rodentia; family Myocastoridae; genus Myocastor; species Myocastor coypus. Next base: position 7,343 of record PVJA010030287.1, on the reverse strand, counting down.
ATCAGTCATAGCCACAGGAAGACTGGATTAATGTAGCTTCAGAGGTCTCACTGAGCTTAGTCTTATGCTAGGTGAGCCCTGGGCCACCCCTGAAACTTTTCACATTTATTGGGGGCTATAAATAGGCTAAGGAAGGTGCATAACTAATTTGTTATCAACGAGCTGTTATTTACATCCCTTGACTCTAAGTTTACATATCACTAGTTGGTAACTTACCAGGTAAAGGAACAAAGAACAGACAGGGCAGCGCCTCCAGTAGTCTATTAGCTATCTCCCGCTTGCCATAGTTACAGGGGACCAGTTTCCTTGCTCCCTTGGGATAGTGAGCTTCTGACTCGTATCACTGCACCAGACAGGATTATAAAAATATGAAACAATATAGAGGACATAATCATATGTATGTAAAATTGCATGATTTTATAAATATAGGAAAGGTATGGAATGCCATACACTAATTTATTCACTGTTCTTTCTATAGGTATGTGCCCATGTGCATGTATCATATTATGCTTATTGTTAGAGGAGGAGAAGGAGAAGAGAGGAGGAGAAGGAAGAAGAGCAGAAAAAAGGAGGATGAGGAAAAGGTTGGTACTTGAAATAAGGAAAGAAGAAAGGTTTATTTTGGGGCATGGTGTCAGAGGCTTTGGTCTGTGGTCAAGGGGCTCTGTTGCTCTTGGACCTGTAATGATGCAGCATCCTGGCAGGGAGCGTGTGGAGGAGCAGAGCTGCTCCTCTCACGGCAGCTGGGAAGTGAGAAAAATGGAGCAAGGGTCTCAATACTATGTTCAAGGGCACATCCATCAGTGACTTCACAGTCTTTGATAGGCCTTCTCTTAAAGGTTCTGCCACCTCCTAACAGTGTCAGACAATGACTTTAACCTATGAGCCTTGGGGGACATTCCAGATTCTGCTGAGTCTCCACTCAGCGCCAAGCATCCATGTGTGAGTGATGTCACTAAGACAACCCGGCTCCTCACATGAGTTACCTTAGTTGAGGCTGGCAGAAGAGCCATATAGCTGAGCTGTGTTCAATTCACTACCATACAGAAACTGAGAAAATAAATGTTTGCTCCCATTAACTAACTTTTTCTTTTAAATCTTAAAAAAATTGTTTTCTTTATATATTTGACACAGGGTTTTACTATAGAGCTTAGACTCCTAGTGATCCTTCTGTCTCAGCCTCCCCATCACTGGGATTACAGGTGTGTGCCACCATGCCTGGTTTCTGGGGCCAGCATGGCACGTGGTGCTGTGGATCAAATCCAGGTCCTCATCCTTGCCAAGCAGGTGCTTAGATGACCAAACTGTCTCCCCAGCCGAGCTAACTTTTCTTTAAAGGGTCAGATGAAGGTATTTTAGGTTGTGGATTTTCTATTATTTCCATGTGGCAGGGCAGAAACAACCATAAGCAACACAGAAATGATGGGGGTGGTGGTGATTCAATAATACTTTATTTGTAAAGATGAGTTGTTTGGCAACCTTTTTGTCAGTTATGTAGCATTTGTGAACCGATGCACAGGGATATTTATGTAGTCAAGTGAAAAAGTCAGGTTGTAGAACCATTTGTATAATGTCATTTATTTTGGTCAAAAACCCCAGAAAGCTTCCTGCCCATGTATATGTATGGGGAGAAAGGTCTAGAAGAATATACACCAACTTATTGACTGGATCCACAGACTAGTTGACTGCTGGGTACAAGCCTGTGGAGCAGGGGCATGAAGACGTGGGGAGCTATGTCTTTTAATAAATGCTCATTGAAAAGCAACTGTACTTCCACTTCATGGTTGAGTAGCTATTTTTATCTGATTTCATTTTTTTATTTTGTTTTATGCTTTCTAATGAAACCATGACTTCTGAACTTTGAAAAAATAATTCAGGAAAAAATGAAAAATAGATTGATACTTTTGTTCAGTAAAGTGAATAATACTGTGCAGGGAAAGCATTAAGAATATTCATATTGGGCTGGGGAGATAGCTCCATGGCACAAGTGCCTGCCTGGCAAGTGTAAGATCATGAGTTCGAACCCTGGTCCCACAGAAAAAAAAAAAAAAAAGAATATTCATATTGGCTGGGCATTGTGGCACACACCTACAATCTCAGCACTTGGGAGGTTGGGGCAGTAGGATCACTGAGTTTGAGGCCAGCTTGGGCTACAAACTGAGTTCAAGTTCAGCCTGAACTGTATAAGGAGACTATTTTTAAAAAGACAGGAGGAAAAAAGACAAGAGCATTCCTTTTAGCAGGATGGTGTGGTGCATGCCTGTAGCTCTAGTTATTCACGAGGCTGAAGCAGGAGAATTTCAAGTTCAAGACTAGTTTAGGCAACCTAGTGAGATTGTGTCTCAAAATAAAATTTAAAGAGACAGGGAACTGGAGGTGTATCTAGTAGTATACAGCACTTACCTATCATGTTAAAGACCTTGTGTTCGATCTTCAATAGTGCAAAAATGTCTCCTTGGAGAGCTGTCTCTAGTTACCATGGATAGGTACTGCTGGGCATCTGTACTAGGGCAGGAATAGGTGGTAGATGGTGGAAGTGATACACACAATGAGAAAGATATGGGTGTGAGTCTAGCTTTGTCATGGGCATGTCTTTTCTTTTCTTTTTTTTTTCAAAGGTGTTCAGGGTCTTACTACTAGATCAGACTCATAGTGGTCTGCCTGTTTATAGCCTCCCAAGAACTGAGATTACAGGTGTGCACCACCCCTCCCAGTCTCAATTGCTGTCTCAGTGCGCTCCCCGAGCAGCACCAGCACTGCAGGCCCAGGGATCAAATCTCCAGCTCCTGCTTGCAGGTGCTTTAATCTGCTGAGCTATTTGGCCAGCCCTCCTTGTGTTTTTTGATAGGCAGAACAGAAACCAGAAAGTCATGGCTATTGTCTGGCTCTTGGGTCATGAAGGCAGTGCACCCCTAGTGCTCTGACCATCTTTTTCAGGTTGAGTCCCTGAGCTTGGCACAATTGTCTTTGCCATAGAACACTCACTTGAGCAGCTGGGCTATGATGAGCTCTTGTTGTCATTATCCACTGGCTGCCTGTGGGAGGCTCTGTTAGAATCTGTGAAACCCTGTCTGCACTAGAATGTGAAATTTCTTCTTTTATCTGCAGAAAACCTCTCTTGATTGATCATTTTAGTTGTGAGAAGGAAATCATTTGCAAGAAGGATCACTGAATAGCATTGCAATTCTAAAGTGCTTAAGAGCAATTCCCTCCTGAGTGGGGAAGGCAGTGAATGTGAGATGAGGCCTGGTGGCCCTTTGACATGCAGCTGGCCCCTCTCTAAAAGGCCAATCAAATCACTCTTCAAGAAATCCCTCTTAGCCCCAGACAACTCATAAGTTAAACATGTGGAAAACATGATGAATACACATGGCGTATAAAAATGTACCTGTGCATATATTATATATGTTTTATATCATATAAAACATTCCTTGTCATGATCATGCACAATGTTCAGTGGTGCATGCACAATTATCAGACTGAAGTCAGTGTATATACTTTTTGATAATGATTTGAGTCCATCTTTGGTTTGGTCTTAGTTTATCTATCAGGACAGTAATTCTACCAATCTATGATAAATGCTGCTGTGACAATAAATTTTGAGGAAGTTAATTTAGTCTCAACATTTAACCTGATTTCTATGGATTCCTCAGTGGTGTGGCAAGAGGAGCTAGAAGGGGCCTGTGTCCTCAGGGGAGATCTGCAAATGTCAGTGTAGCAAGCATAGTGGGCAGGCACAGACCTCCCCTCTTTTGTCCTCTGCAAAGCAGGCATAAAATTCAAGAATAAAATGCACACAAGGAGTTAGAGCTACTTCACTTATCCATGCTTTAAGGAGGTAAAACAGAAATCCCCTTTGGATTTATTTATTTTTAGCATTTATTTTAAAAGAAAATACAACCAAATAGGATTTATTGCAACAAAACCAAATTGCAAGAACCGGTTTGGGGGGGGAAAAAAAAATAAAGTCTCCCATCCTGTAGCAGAGATTTGGAATAAATACCTTTGAGAATCATCACCTGGCAATTTCCTCAATTGTGGCATTACACAAGCACGTTGTCACTGGGGTTCAGTGTACTCAAAGTCAGCCCAGCGCCAGGATCCCCTGGGCTGTGTGGCCTGCGATGGCATCTCAGTTGAGCAGCAGCTGGGCCATAAGCCCTAGAACTTTGGTTTGGGAAGTTGGGAGACAGAAGGACTCCTCCTGGTTTCACCTGTATTGGGGGCATCTTCCTTCTCAATGCCATGTTGAGCTGAAAGACAGCAGTGGACAAGCAGGGAGAAACACAGCCTCTCATGTGTGGTCCTGTGCTGCTAATTGCTGCTGGGTAGGAGACTGTAGGAGTGGCTGACAAACTGCCCTCTGGGACAAGAAGACCTGTTTTCAAGGGCATTTGCTGCATCTCTTATCCTGCACTCCCCTCTGCCAGCAGGTAAGGTGAGAGGTGCTCAGAGGGCAGAAAGGAGCCTTAGGGGCTCATGAGGCTTCCTATAAGAAGCATCCCCTGCTGACTCTCAGTGTGCTGTCTGCCTCTATTGCTGGCTTCAGGGAGTCAGTTCTGGGAGGGAGGCCTTTGTTCCTGGGAGTAGCTCTGTGTGAATGTGAAGAACACGCAGGCTGGAATCACTCCTACTGTCTGTGTGACCCTTGCAACTACTATTTTTTTTTTTTCCCATCAGTTCAAAGGCGAATAGTGATATGTTCACAGGGATCTGGTGATTAAATTATATTTTTGTTGGGAAATAAATCTAAGTACTTACTAAATAACTGCATACATTTATCATTTCTTACCAAGCATCTATTGATCTCCTTCTGGGTAGATAGAGCCAGATCAGCACTAGTTCCTATACTGAAGAACTCGCAGACTTATGGGCTTAGTTTTTCTTGAAATATCTAGAGGAACATTCCTCAGAGGATGTGCTCCCAAGTTAGGTGATTGGTTGAATGGAAATAAGTCTGGTCCCAGGGAATAAGAAGTGGCAGTGCCCAAGGAAGTCAGGGAACAGAAGCAACTAAGAGTGTCATCCTGTTAGCTGAGTGCTATGCTTCGGGAGTCTTCCATCAGTGAGGCTGCTCCCTCTCTTAGTGAGACCCATACTTTCTGCATGAAGGTGCCGCTCATTCATAACATTTATTCCACCATTATCCAGTCGTACAGTGCTGATGACAGTCCTGCATTAGTCCCTTGAGAGGACTTTTCGTTAGCTCTAATGGGGAAGCAGAGAACTGGAGCAGGGCTGCTGACTGGGGCGGACAGACGCACGCTCAGCTTGTATTAGTGTGGAGTGGGAAAAGTGACAAGTCTGTAGCTCGTGTTCTTACAGAGATGATGAGCTGTCTCAAACCAGCAATTTGGCTAAAAAAGAGTCTGCGAGGCTCTGAGTAAATTTGTCACTTTACGTTCCCCTCCTCTTTTTTAAGTGTTAATGCAAGTTTTCAGTTGAATTTCAGACATTCTGAAATTGTGTTTCTGGCATTCATGTATACTGCACAGAAAGCAGGATGCGAAGTACTTTTTTTTTTGGCCTCCAAATGAGTCTGAGAAACATAATACATATTTATTTCTATTTCCATTTCTCTGCTATTATTTTGACATTGGCTTTGCAATCTCTTGACCTAGAAATCATCTCTCCTCACTTAGTTCCTGAAGTTTTAGGTAAACCATTGCTACTACATCAACATTGCTGTGGGCAGATTTTTAAATAGCAGGCGATGTCCTTTCTCTGGAACCAGTTGGATGGTGTCTGATTTTAGTATTTGTGCTGGCATTCTTCAGGATCAGAAAAAAAAAAAAAAACAACTTAGAAGAAAATACTCAAACTCGTGGGATTAGAGTAGGATTTTGAGGATATATTTATTTAAAATCCAGCCTTAAAATCCCATGGGCTTCAAAGGACAGTATTTCAGATGAGGGTAGGTAGGTGATCAGCACTTTAGCCTGTGGAATTCTGGTCAAGCTGAAAATGAGTGTCAGCAGGCAGGTAAGAAGGCGATAAGCCCGAGTACTAGAGACAGAGCGACAAAGGAGCTTGTGGGTCTCTTTGAGATAATAGAGGTCTCAAGAAAAAACAGTCTTCAGAGGATCATAAAAAGCCTCCACAGAGTGATGGAAGTGAACATCATTTGTGTTCCCAAACAGAAGAATAAAATCCTATACAGGCAGTCACATCCTAACTAGGGTGAGGATTACCTTAGGTCGTCAAGGGGCTGAGTGGATCCAGGCCTTGGGTCAGCAGCTACCAGCTGTGCCTCCAGCCTGCCAGTTTGTACTGACATGCTGTTGTGTCAAGGACTTCTACAGTGCTGGGAGTGGTGGTGCATTATTTTTAGTCTTCTGGGAACTTTCCTGTGTTTGAGCTCTTGTGCTTGTATCAGAGCTTGGGATATCTCTTCAAATTAGCTAGGTATGCCCCATAGAAGAAGAAACATGCTGCTAGCTCATGCACCCGTCAGCGGCTTCCCTCCCCTCTGCAGAGCTGAGGCCAGTGTGCAGGAGGAGGAACTGTGGCATGAAAAGCCCATGACAGCTCTCACTGCTGTCAGTAATGGTGGTTCTAGTCACGGAGCACAGTCCCTTGGGAAGCTCAAAGCACGGTATGGATGCAGTGCCATTGATCCTCTTAACACGAGTGTAACAGAGACAAAGAGAAAGCATTGTTTGCATTTTATAGATGGAGAACTTCACTAGGGAGGCAGCGATGGTTTTTTGATTCATGGGGAGCAGGTTATAGAGTGCAGGTTTTACAACTTCCCACGTGCTACGCTAATCACCCTGCTCAAGGGCACCACCCCAGAGCCACTTCCTCAGTAAGAGTGTTCACTCAGGGCTCTCTCAAGACTGCTGCCCAACAGAAAGTCACTTCAAAGGTGAACTGTACTTAAGCATCCAGAGCATCCCTGATAGTGACAATGGGAAAAGAAAGCTGCAGGTGGCCGCTTGGCCTGATGCTGCAAGACCGGGCAGGGATTTTTTTTTTTTTTTTCTGCCAGATCTTGGCCTCCAACCCTCTGGAGTATTAGGTGATTGAATGGATTTTTCTTAGTCAGCTATCTCCATCTCCTGCCTGACGTGCAGGTTTGCTGGGAGGTCTGGAAGCTTTAGCTGATCCTGGGGTGTGGTTATCTTAAGTGTACTTCTCAGGCAAACTGTGATCCCCAAGTAATTAGTGAATTCCAGAGAAGGATTTTTGTTCTCTGTTCCTGCAAACAAGAAGATCTCCTAGGTCTCTCAAAATTGGAGTCTCTTTGGCCTGTGTAGTAGTACACATCTGTAATCCTAGCACTCTGGAAGGCTGAGGCAGAAGGATCCCAAGTTCTAGTCCAGCCTAGGCAGTTTAGCATT
>PVJA010030286.1:0-25924 GCA_004027025.1 Myocastor coypus | reverse complement strand
GGAAAAAAAAAAAAAAAAAAAGAAAGAAAGACACAGCATACCAAAATTTCTTTTTTAAAGCTAAAGTAGAGCACACAGGATAATTCATAACACTGAACTCTTGTATAGGAAAAATAGAAAGCCTTAAGATTAATTACCTAAACTTCCTCTGCAGAAACTAGAAAAATAAAAACAAGCCCAAAGCAAAAAGAAGCTAAGTAATAGAGTAGAAATCAATGAAACAGAAAACAAAAATAATGAATGTCAATAAAACTAAACTCATTTCTTTAGAAATACCTAGAAAAAGGGTAACCTTCAAGATAGACTGATGGAGGGAAAGGGAGATGCTAAAAGGGAGAGAGGGACATGAAAGAGAGAAGCAAGGGCAGAGAGGGGAACAAATACCCAGCACCATCAGAAATGAAGGCAGTGTCAAGAACTTACTGACATTAAAAAGAGACAAGGCAATCTTATAAAAACTGTATGTCAATAAACGCACTTAGATAGAATGGATACATTTCTTTAAACGCATCTAAAATCAAAACCTATTCAAGTAAACATAACTTGAATAACCCTGTATCTTTCAAAGAAAGAGCTTATAATAGTATGGAGAGTTCTACTAAAAGTTAAGAAATTTATAGTACCTATTCTATATAAACTCTTTCCACAAAATAAATTTGAGGTAGTGTTCCAAACTCATTCCATTACACAAGCCTTACTTTTATCACACAAATTGTCTGATTTCTTAGGATAATAATCCCAAGAAAGCTGAACTATAAATAAATTTTCACCTTGCAAAAGACCAAAAACTCCTTAAATTTTTAAAATGAGCCCACTGCCGGGCATGGTGGCGCACACCTGTAATCCCAGCACTCAGTAGGCTGAGGCAGGAGGATCAGTGCGAGTTCAAGACCAGCCTGGGCTACAGAAGTGAGCTCAAGGCCAGCCTGAACTGCATAGTGACATCCTGTCTCAAAACGACAAAAAAAAAAAAAAGAGCCCACTAATACATGATAGCCAAGTAAAATTTATTTCCAAAATGCAAGGTCAGTTTAGATTTTTCAAATTCAATGTAGTCACCATGTTAACCACCTAAAAGAAAAACCATATAAGCATCCCCACAGTCATAGAAAAAATACCAAAATTCAAAACTTCCTTGTATGACAAAAAACTCTCATTAAACTTAACATTTTCAACTTGGTGAAGAGAACCTATGTGAATCCTACACCTAACACAGTAACAAAATGTCCAAACTGAATGTTTTCCTCTTGTATGAGGAACAAGACAAGGATGTTAGCTTTCCCTGTTGCTACTCAACATTGTACTAGAGATGCTAACCAGGTGCAGCTTGGCAAGTAAATAAATAAAAACCAGGCTTTAAAAAGAAAAAAGAGGGGCAGGGAGATAGCCTGGAGCCACAAATGCCTGCCTGGAAAGTGCAAGGTCCTGAGTTCAATCCCTGGTTCCAGAAAGAAAGAAAGAAAGAAAGAAAGAAAGAAAGAAAGAAAGAAAGAAAGAAAGAAAGAAAGAAAGAAAGAAAGAAAGAAAGAAAGAAAGGGAGAAAAACTTTTTTTTTTTTTTTTTTATGGACGGCTCAGCCTGCCCTGGGGTGGGGAGTGCAGCATGTGGTGCCGGGGATCAAACCGCGGTCCCTGTGGTTGCCTAAGTTTTCCTAAGCGGGCGCTTTAGACCGCTGAACCATCTCGCCAGGCCCTCTTTTTTCACTAATCAAAAATTATATTAAATATTTCAAAACAATATTCAAAAATTAAAATTAAATCATGAGTCCAACTAGTAGGTCAGACTATTGTGTATTACATGTATGAATCTGTGATCAATTCAGAGTACTCATGTAGTATTTGAATAGGTTATTATATACAAAAAATCAACTAAGAAAATGTTCTCATGATAATAATAATAATAATAATAATAATAATAATAATAATAATTTTGTTTTGTTTTTGTTTTTGTTTTTGTTGCAGGACCAGGGTTCAAACTCACAATGTTGCACTTGCCAGGCAGTCACTTGTGCCATGGAGTTATCTCCTCAGCCCTGATAATAAAAAATTACTAAGAATAAAACATAACATAAAGACTGGAATGGCAAATATAAGAGCAGCACTTCTAATAATTTGGGGATAAGGATATCGCACAAAGTTCTAGTATGTCGTGGACATGGACAGTGTCCATGAAACTTACTGGTGGCCAGGTGTCACTTGTAGGACTGAGCTACTGCTATTTCCTTGAGATTCATCTTGTATACCTGGACAGAATCGTGAACTATAGGGTGCAGGAGAGGTCCATCTGTAGAATATGCTGATGGAAATGTTTTGCTGCTGCATACAAAAGAATAATTGAAAGACTGCTATTGTATACCTCTTTTTCTCCTGTATTTGTTTGCTCTATTTGGTGGGTTCTTTCTGTTCTCCTCCATGGAGTTGTGGTCATTTTGATCCTTCTCTAGAATATGTTTTAGTAGTCTATGTAGGGTTGAGTTTGTCATCATTAAATTCTTTAGTTGTTTTTTTGTCATGGAAGTATTTCACTTCTCCGTTAAACTTAAACTATAGTTTTGTAGGGTATAGCAGTCTGGGTTGGAATTTGTTTTCTTGCCACACTTGTAGTACTTTGCTCCATGCTCTTCTTGACTTGATAGTTTGTAAAGAGAAATCTACTATTATTCTGATGAGTTTTCCTTTAAATGTGATCTATTTCTTTTCTCTAGCAGCTTTTAATATACTGTTCCTGTGCCGAATTTCTAGAATTTTGATTATTATATGTCTAGGTGTGGTTTTAATTAGGTCAATGTTATTTGGAGCTCTATATGCTTCAGTTACTGAATGTCAAATTGTTTCCCCATATTTGGGAAGTTTTCTGCATTACTTCTGCCCATATTCTTTTTATATCATTTGTATTGGCTCCTTTCTCATTGATGCCTATTAGTCTTATGTTGTTCATCTTTGCATTGGCTTACAGATGTTGATTTATTTTTTCCTGCATCCTCATTGCTTTTAAGAGGCATTTTCTTACCTTTACACTAGCTGTAACAGTGTCTTCAAGGTCTGAAAGTCTTTTTTCACTTTCATTCAAATGGTTTTGCCAGCTTGTGACTGATGTTTTAATTTCCTGTATATCTCTTTGAATCTGCTTTAAGCATTCTGTTTCTTTCCTATGTTGCTCATTCAAAGATTCCATCATTTTTATATTCTCCTCTATTTTTTATCAGTGTCTTCTTTAGAAGCACTTAGTTTTTCTTCCATCATAATTACCATTTCTTTTTTTACTTCAGAAATTATTTTTTTATCTGATTTCTTCTATCCCTTTCTGCAGTGTGTTTTTTATTTCAGATACTATTACTTCAGAGATTTCACGTGTTTTGATTTGCAATTTCTTCTATGCTATTGTCTCCTGCATTTGTTTTGGTTGGTTCTAGGGCCTGAGAACGCATTTTGCTCTTTTTCTTGGTCATTTTGTATAGCGCTGTCTTCTGACCTTTGGTATAGAGCTTTGGTAGAGTTCTTAGCTCTTTACCAGGTCCCGATCTACCAAGTTCAAACTTGACCAGGTAGATGTGGCTTGGGTCTGGCGGCTATGTTCCACTTCATCCTGCTGCAACCCTTGGAGGTGAGCCTGCTGTGCCATTCTGGTAAGATGTTCTGCTCCTGTCAGCTAGGTGGGTCTTGCCTCTATTCTCTTTGTAGGGAGTTCTGCTGCAGGGTACCACACCAGTTCTATCTGATCAATGAAGTTCCACTGACAAGCTGGGACTGTCCTCTGGCTCTAATGGGGATCCAGCAGGCCCTCAGTGGGCTCACTCAAATACTGGACCTGGGCTCTGGCTCAAATGGGGATCTTGCAGGCCCCAGGTGGTCTCACTCACATACCAGGCCTGGATGCTGGCTTAAATGAGTTTCCAGTAGGCCCCAGGCAGACCTACTCCAAACAGAACTCTTTATTCCAAAAATTTATTTTCTTTAAGTTTGTAAGTTCATCATTGGTATGGTAGATGTTGGAAAAGCTGTATTGATGTCCTGAGTACTAGATAACGCATCCTTCACCTTTCTCTGCCTTCAACACTAAAGGAGGAGACTAGGAGACTCAGAGAGACCAGGGACTTCCATTATGATATCACAATGCTGAGAGTGTGATCAGTCTCCCTCTCTGCCTCTGCCTCAATCCCTCTCTCCCTTTTCTTTCCCCTCTCCCCTTTTCCCTTTCTCTTCTCTCTCCCCCTCCCCCTCTCCTCTCCCTTTTCTTCTCTCTCCTATGTCCTCTCTCCTCTCTCTCCCTCTCCCACCCTCTCTGTCTCTTAGAGCCTCTCTTTTTTTCAACAGACCAGCAAGTTAAGAAAGTCAGTGCTAAAAATCCTACTTAAAGATGCTTATCCACTTTTCTGCTCTTTGATGCCCTCTCTCATTTCCAAGAGTCTATATGGATACAGCGGTCTCAGATCATGTTTGTGATCAAGCATTTTCTCATCCTAAGAAAGTAGGGGAGAGAACAGTCAGAGGCATTAGTTGAGTATCATATCAGGCAGTCTTTGATGGCTTAATTCTCTCTGGTCTGTGAACAGATATTTCAATATGACTCTAGGGACGAAGAGGCTCCCATGCTCTCTTGATCCTCAGTACTTAACTGTTTCTAGCCTAGACCAGTGGAGATGTTCATGTGATATTGCCAGAAAAACACACATGAGGTTTGGTGCTGATGCCTCACAATGGTAAAACTGAGAAGTGGGGTTAGAGATGGAGTTGTCTGAGAGTGGTGACACATTCCTTTCAGGACTCTGAAAGACTGAGCTAGGAGGATCTTAAGTTCTAGGTCCAGCCCACTCAAGTCAGCACCTTAGTGGGAACCTGTTTCAAAATTTAAAATATAAAAAAGGGGTGCTGAGGATGTAAAGCCCATAGGTTCAATATCCAGTAATGCAAAAATAAATTAGTTTATCATTTGACTTTTTTTTTTTTTTTTTTTTTTGGTGATGGTACGAGGGATTGAACTCAGGACCTTCTGCTCACCAGGCAAGCACTTATTCTACTGAGCTATTGCCCCAGCCCAGTTAATCATTTGGAAAGTTGCCACTCCCTCCCAAGCATTTGAGGAGCAGCTCCTTATGTCTGCACTACACAAACATCTGTCCTGGAAGAAAAGGTGGTGTTGGAAAGTGATGTCATTCCTTCACAGGAATAGCATTTGTCTGGAAGTGGCAGGACCTAATGACTTGCAGAGGACATTTAAATTACTAAACAAGATAACATTTTTACTACTGTGTTTATCCCTAAGCATTTGCAGTAAAAATCAAAGTGATGCCATTATGTAATTCCCCCATGACATATATTTGGAAGTCCTACCTTAGCCAAAGTTGATTTGGGGATGTATATAATTCTTCCTTTCAAACAGCTATTGAAAAATCTGAATTGAGGGATTTAACCAAAGGCATAGATAGTAGCTTAGAGCAGGGACAAGAGAGAAACTGCTCAACTGCCCCTAGGAGATGGAGATGAGAGCCCAGCCCTCTGTAGTGTCCTACTGCAAAGACTGTCAGAATCATGTAAAGTACCTTAGCTCTGAAACCAACTAACTCTAATTTTAAATCTGGCTTAGCTACTTAGCATATGACACTAAGAAATTTAGTTTCTTGGGCTATTGAGATAGCTCAGCAGACTAAGCTCCTGTTTAGGCAAGTATAGAGAACAGGATTTGATCCCCGGCGCCACATGCATGCCGGCCCCACCCTTAGGCATGCTCAGTGGGTGCTGAGCTGGCCACCAAGTTCAGGCATGGTGGCACGCACCTGTAATCCCAGCAGTGGGGAGGCTGAAAACAGAGGGATCACCATGAGCCCAAGTTGTGCAGTGTCCTGTAGCAAATACATTGAGAGAGAGAGAGAGAGAGAGAGAGAATTTAGTTTCTTATAACTTCATTTTTGCTATCTACAAATCGGACAACAATGCTTACCATAGATAATAAAGTTAAAACTTCATGGAAGTTTCTATTGTAATGTACGATGTGAGATACAATGTTACATATAATACTATACTATGTGTAAATTTCTGTCACAACACTCACAAGTAGGATAACCCCTAGGGACAAAGAATTCCGGGTTTTAACAATCATCCATATCTTTTTGTCATTCCGTTCCTTTGCCCATGGTTGACAAATTGTTCCTAAAATTACTAATAAAATGTTTTATCTGCAGTTTAGACCTCCAGAGAACTCACCCCTCCCTTGGTACACTCTGTCTTCCAGATGCTCTAACAGAAAGGTCTCTCATAAACTGAACTAAAATCTGGCACAGAATCTCCCTAACAGCTGTTAATAGAAAAGTATTTGGGAAGATTTTACTCATTAAGTAGAAAGTAAAATGAAGACTTTGATTTACAATCCTGAAAATATTTCAAATCTTAAAACATCACTCAGGTACAAAGAACCCAAGAAGTCTGTGTGGCATATTTTTAAATATATATATTTTTTAATGTGTGAGGCATCACACAGTTGGTATGACAGTAAAGAAAATTCTCAGCAACCAAAAAAGATAGAAAATAACCCAGAGATGGGAGTTCTGGGGATCCCAAATGTCCTTCTCACTGGGGCTTGCCTAGAATAAAAGAAAAAAAAGGAGCTTGGAATCCATGAAAGGGTGAAAGTGTGCCAAACCCTTGCATGACTCAGACTCTACACAGCTTAGTGAAGGATGAATTAAGGAAAAGAACCCCGCAAAGGCAGACAGAAGGAAAGTTGCCCATCTCTGTGTTGGGAACCAACCCCCCCAAAAAAAGATGGAGGAGGAGGGTACACTAACTCAGGTATATTATTTTGGAATTCACACAGCTGAAGCATTAAAAAAAAAAACCCTATAATAAGTTTAGAAGGCCTCAAAATAATCCTAATTTCAGGATTATTTCATTTTGTGGGGAGAAAATGAAAATTCTTTCTGAAGTAATACACCTTAAACCTAAACTCAGAAAATTTTCACAACCCCAGTGAGCATGATCCCATGATCTCATTCATAAATTAGATCCTCAACAACTTCAGATACTGCACAGAATATAAAATAAGTTTCTTAAAAATGAAAAACATATTAATGTTAGCTTTTGACAAATTAAAATTACAGAAAAAGAAGACAACTCATTGTGGGAAATTTTAGTGTTCTTCTTGCCATAATTTTTTTTTTTTTTTTTTTTTTTTGTCTTTTTGAGACAGGGTCTTGCTATGCAGCCCAGGCTGGCCTTGAGCTCATTTTTGTAGCCCAGGCTGGTCTCGAACTTGCACTGATCCTTCTGCCTCAGCCTCCCAAGTTCTGGAATTACAGGCATGCGCCACCATACCCAGCTCTTTTGCCATAATTCATAAAATAAATCAAATTCAGTACTCTATAAACAACTTTAATAATAACATTAGCAAAAAACTAGACATGTAGAAAACTAAAAAGTATCTAATACAGATTCTTGTAAAATACGGCTGAGTTATAAAAATAACATAGTTGGCTATTAGATTTCAACAATTGCAAGAATCAAAATTATATAGATAGGTTTCCTGATTAATATAAGTTAGATGCATTAACAACTATGAAAAATATATTTTTTACATTTAGAAATTAAGTGATATAAGTGTAAGTAGGACAAATAATAAAATGACAATGGAAATTTAGAAAATAGTCTAGTCTCCCTGATAATGAAAAACATCTGTCAAAATTTATGAGTGGCAGGTAAAACAATATCTACAAATAAGATTAGAAAGCAATAAATGCTAAAATGTAAATGAATTAAACATTATAACATTTAAAAATTTTTAAATTTTATAAAATGTTTACCTGAAGAATGAAAGAGAAAATAAATAATGAAAGCAATAACAGAAACTGATAGAATACAATAAATACAGTAGTTTTTCTGGGTAAAAACATTCATAAACTTCTGTAAAAGAAAAGAGAACTTTCTTTTAAAAAAAAAAAAAAAGTAAAACATAAATGCTAAAAATTTAAAAGGGAAACTGCATTGCAGATCATGCAGAAATCAAAAAGATTTCATAAGTAACTTTATCAGTAAATTTGAAATTTCAGTTAAGATGCGAAATAACTAGAAAGATAAAATTTACCAAGTGAACTCAAAAGAAAATACAACATCCAAGTAGTGTTATAATCATTAAAGAAACTGAACTGGTAGCCTATAACCCTCTCAAATAGTTCTCCAGCCTCAGCTATCTTCACTAGTAAAATAAAGAAGTCTTTCAAGGAAGAAATAACTTTAATCTTACACATTGTTTTGCAGAGAACAAAAAGAAAGAAATCCCAGCATACTAGAGAAAGAGGAAGGAGGATCACAAATCCAAGTTCAGTTTGGTTGACAGAGTGAGGCTTTGTCTCAAAACACCACTGCTCAAAGAGGAAGTCACCCCCAAATCATCATATGAAGTAGCACAACTTTCATGAAAAAGTTGACTAAGACAGCTTTTAGGAAGTTTCTTCTTTTAGAAAGAAAAAAAGTTGGGCCGGGCGTGGTGGCGCACGCCTGTAATCCCAGCACTCAGGAGGCTGAGGCAGGAGGATCAATGTGAGTTCGAGACCAGCCTGGGCTACAAAAGTGAGCTCAAGGCCAGCCTGAACTGCATAGTGAGACCCTGTCTCAAAAAGACAAAAAAAAAAAAAAAGAAAGAAAGAAAAAAAGTTGTATATGATTTAATTTATAAGTTATATATGGTTAGATTTCCAAATTTCTGTGTAAAAACATATAATTGTTTTTTCACATTCTATAGGGATTTAAATTTTAGAATATCCATGATTGTTGGAAAATAGCAATTTCATGTTATGTCTAAGGCATTTGATATTCAGACAGATAGTGATATTAAGCTCAACTGCCTCTATTACATGGTAACAACATTATTAAGCTTCTCTTCTGCATGTTTAACAACTAAAGTTTGCAGAGCAAAAATTAGAAAAATAGAGGGGCTACAAGGATAGCCAATATTTTGGCCCTAGCCCTTCAATGTCATTGAGGACTCAGGACAGAAGAGAACCTATGCTGTGACATCTTGTAACTGAGTGGTGCCCCAAATTTTCTGATCAAGGTGATTATGGGGCCACAGAGGAAAGTGATCAGTAATGTATAGTGTGCCTAAGGGGAGTCATCTAGATAGAAAACATTCTCCCAGTTTTTCACAGAGCAAATGGGTCAAGCAATGGCTGTGACTCATCCAGATGGCTGACACTGACAAAAGATCTGCAAGGTGTTGTACATGGTTCCAGGGTAATTCCTGAGGGGATTTAACTGACCTTGTCAGATACAAGTTACATTTTTAGTTATATAGGTCTTGCTTTAACTTGGTCTTAACCATCCAGCAGAAAAGTATAACCACAAAGTATAAAAAGTAATGCCATATTAATATGCTGAGCTGCAAAAGGCCCAAGTCAACAACTGACAATTGCCAGTTCTGCTGATAACCCACTACTATTATGGACTACATTGAGTTATTTTGCTGAATATGTACAATCATTAGACTGGCTTCAATTATGAAACACTCCTTTAAAGACTTCTTCAATACAGCTTTACTAACTTCAGTGGAACACCTATCTCTGAAAAAACAAAATGAAAAAGGGGGATATGTTGGGAGCCATGAAGCCAAGAAATCAAGCAATTATTTGTGAGACTTGGTCCAGTACCTGAAGCAAACAAGCTACCTCACTACTGAGATGAACATTCTGACTGGTTATGGTTAGCTATGAGTCACTAGACAACCTAGTGTCTTGCATTACAAACTTCACAAAAGTGTAAAGGACCATTCTGTTATAAAAACAAAAAAAAAGAGTATATATATATATATATATGTGTGTGTGTGTGTGTGTGTGTGTGTGTGTGTGTGTGCGCACACAAAAGAGTTAGGATAAATATACAGCTACTTTGCTAGTTCATTGAGAATAAAGGTTTGTACTAATATTATTTAAACAAGATATCATGTCTGCATCTTGTCCTCTGAATAACTACTATGAAGACAACAATATGCAACATATTAAGTATTATAACCATCCTACTAACCTGTTTTGAAACTGTTTCATTGTTATTTTAACTTTTTTATCATTAAAATGAATTTAAAAATAAACAAAATTAAGAAAAAGAGAAAAAAAATCGGCCAATCTTAGTACTAACATAAATGCAAATCTCCTAAAAAGAAGTGTAATACACTGAATATAACAGTACATAGTTCTTACTTTGCACAGCCAAAAATGCAGATATTTCAATTACTGAAATTTTAATAATACTAGTGCCCCAATAATATAGTTCAAATTTCAGTTATGTGAGTACCTATGTAAAATAAAAACACTATAGTAAATAATCCACAAACCACTGTGAAAGAGGTTTTCATGACTGATGACGAATCATGAAACATTTTTGCAAAGTCTGTTGGTGATTGGTGACAATATATCTATAATTCTGGGCACATAAATGGCAAAGCACATAGTTGTGTTTCCTGTTTGTTTCTCAGTGATAAGCTTTTATGGCATACAAATAGACAGTTGTAAGTGGGAATTGATCAATGAATACAAAATGGCAGAAAAGACATTAAAAATAAGAAGAATGTAAGTAAAATTTAAAGAGAATGTAAGTGAAGTTATGGAAGGAATAGTAGAACATGATCACGTTGACATAGCTACCTTCAAAAAATTCTATGTACCCAGTCAGTGAAGGCGAACATAGCAACATCAGTGAAAAAGTGGTTGTGTTGAGAAGGATAAAACAGCCTCATAGGAAGTGATACCAATGGAAAATTTCACACTAAAAGATCTCTCAGAGATATTTCCCAACTGTTAAGACATAAAGGATAAAATGCTGGAAGTTTACCTAAACTGAAAAGTGTGTGTCACAGCTCTCTAAGATATAAAAAAGATATTTTCCCCATAAGTTACATAACACAACAACAGGCACTATTCAAACTACTCTTTGATAATTTATGCAAAGAAAACTATTTCAATTCTTAATGTTTCTGTTTTAAATTGCAATGCACTAAATAACAATGTATTATTTTTTAATTTCTCTAAGTGCTTATTACACAAAATAGGAGAATTTTATTGTTTTGACCATAAAAAGAATGATAACAGAAACCTTGTAATTTTGCCTTGAATAATTTCAGCTTTCATAATCATTTTTAAAGTCCTGCAGAACCATGGAAATTGAGGGTTCTTTGTATCTTTTAACAAGTTACTTTTGTTTCATAAAAACAAAGCTGCTTAACCCTGACTACTAGAAAATCAATCAGATTGTTCACTAGACAAACATATTAAACAATAGAAAGATCATATCAGTCATCAAGAAAGATCTCTTGAAAAATATATTTTTATTTCAAAGATAAATAAGACAAACAGAATTTAAAGAAATCTCCACAAAGTGATAAAGATGCAAAAAAAAGTTAAACAAGTAAGAGGCACAAAATACTTAGTAGAAGTAAATTTAAATGAATCATTCATCACACTATAAACAAATGGGAAAAACAAATCCTTTTAAAACAACACAGCTATATTCTTAGAGATGTGTAGTAATTGGATGATAAAGACAAAAAGAATTGGGTGAAGTGAGTTACTACGTTATAATAAAAGTTCTAACTCACCAGAAAAGGACAACAAATTTATCTCTTATGCGATTAAAATGTAGTTTAAAATGCATAAAGCAAACTGCAAGAACTCTAATTAGGAATATTCTGATTCACTACAAAAATGGGATGTTTTAATACCTTGCTCTCAATAACTGATAAAACAGCCAAAAACAATCAAGTAACATAATTTACAACTTTGTTCTAGAATGCTGATTCAACATCTGAACCACAGCCTTTTATTACATTCATGAGACCTTGATGGAAATGTACCATGTATATAACCATAAAGCAACCCTCAAAGATGTCAGAAAATTTGTCAAGGAGATAGTGTCCTCTCCACAGAACACAAATAAGATAAAAATCAGTGCAAGAACATCAATTTTATATCCCCAAGTACATTTTCAAATGGATGACTATTGTTATAATGTATATCTAGATTCCCCATTAAGAGTCTTATGTACTCATAGGCAGGGCTTTTGGAAGATGGTTACATCGTGATAGTCATATAGCTTGCTTTTGGGATTGTTAACCTGGTCAGAAGGGACAAGTCACAGGGAGCATGACCTAGAACGTATGTCTTCATCCCCAGCTGGTCTCCTCAATCTCTTTTTTCTGGCCTCTGTGACATATGCAGCTTTCCTCTTCTCAGACCATTCCTCCAAAACAGTTTCCATATTTCTGCTTGTTGAACATGAACTGGAATTTGTGAAACAGAAAGCTCCCTCCCTTTAATTTGTTGCTGTCAAATACTGAGCCTGAGCAATGAAGCGACTAAAATAAATTTTGGTACCAGGAGTGGGGTCATTGCCATGACCATGTGTTTCAGAAGCCTATGGCACTGGTTTGCAGAAGTTTGGAAAGATTTGAAGATGCCAGATGGAGAAGTAGTTCTATAGTTCTATAAATTGAACTTGATATATAATACTGGTGAGAGCTCAGCAAACTAGAACGCTGATAGAAATGTAGACTATAAGGATAACATTCAAGAGATTTCAGTTGAGCTAAAGGGACTCCATTGAAAGTTGGACCAAAACCATATGTGCTATGTTCTAGCAATAAATTTGTCAACATTTTGCTCATGTCTTAAGATTTTGCAAGAAACTTCAAAATTAAGGATGGTGGGGTAATTTGGCAGGGAAAATTTCAAGGAAGCCCAATGTTCAGGCTATAGTATCACTGCTTGCTGCTTTTAGCAGGATTTATGCTGAGAAACAGGAGCAATAGGTCCATTAAAATTTTTTTCACACTTGCTTTCAATAAGCTTTATTTTTTCTTGACCTTTTTACTTGATTTTTAAATTCATTTGAAACAGAGTATAATAATAATAATCAATAAGACATTAGACATGGAACACATTTAGAAGAATAAGATGAGAAGACCTATTCAACCATGGTTTTTGTACTGCACAGCATTAATATTCGATCACTTGCCCAATCTTACAAACCTATATCTGCTAATCTAAGAAAGACATTTGAGGATAAAAATACATAATATAATGACCATTGTTAATTTGCTATTCTTGTTTTGAAAATAGGTACCACTTGTATTGTTGTATGTTACTCTGTTTCTGTCTCTCTCTCTTTTTTTGCTTTTGTTTTTGTTTTTACTCTTTAAAACAAAATTAAATTAAAAAAATAAAACATTTTGACTTTCACCAGAAAGGAAGCTCCTATAAAGTGTTGGAAGATAGAATTTGTTTGGACAAGGCAGTCTCTGTGGGTGTGACCTAGAAGGGCAAATCTCCCTCCCTAGCTGGTCTCCTCCCTCTCCCTCCTGGTCACCATGACCTGAATAGCTTTCCTATGCTCAAGCTCACTGATCATTCAATTTCTATGTTTGATATAGAAACGTGAACTAAAACCTCTGAAATATAAGTCAAAAACGGTAAAACTCTCCTTTTTCAACTTGTTGGCTTAGAGTGTTGCGTTCCAATGATGATGAAAGTGGCTAAGACAATAGCAGTCTTGTCAAAATTATCAAACCTAAACCTGTTCAATCTTCTCCATTAATCTACCAATTTCTTGGAAATACAGGGGGTAACATGTTAAATTACATTGTAAGGATGCAAGTATCAAAGCACAAACTGTGACTAAACTTCCCATGGGACAAACCCAGCTTCCTACGCAGGTAAATTCTGGAGGAGAAATATAATTTTAAAAAGTAATTTCAAGACTCCACACAAGCTGTTGAAATGGTGAGAAATCACTAAGACAAAGTCAGATGTTCAAATACTTACTGAATATAATGATATTAAGGAGCTATTATTAAATTACATGGTGCATAGGATTTGCTTCAAAATGAAGAGGATATTAGTGGCAAGCACATAAATGAAATAAGACTGAGAGATAATTATGACTGTTGGAAGCATGGGAGTCCATTAAATTGTTCTATTTTTATATACATTTGAAATTCTCAGTAATAAAATGTTTAAAAGAGACTGACAAAATTCAGCATGCATATGAATATCTCATGCCAATCTCCTTCATTTCCATATGTGCCATATATACAGTTTCAGTCACTTTTTTGTCCCTGGGACAAAATACTAGACACCCACAACTTAAAGGAAGAAAGATTTATCTTGGTTCATGGCTAGAGTCCCATGGTGAGCTGATTCCAAGGCAGAAGCTGCACAGCAGAGGGGTAAACAGAGGAAAACTGTGTATATCATGGTAGCCAGGAAGTAGAGAGAGAAGGGAAGAGCCAGGAGGGAGGTATATACCATTCCAGTGTACACCTTTCATCTCCCCCAGTGGCCCACTTCTCTCAGGCCCCCACCTCATAATAGCAAATCAAAAACAGTTCCCCATAATCTAATCACCTTCCCAAATCCCAACTTTGAACAGGTGAGTCTTTAGTGAGAACACTCTGGATCTGAACAATAACATTAGCCTTCTTAGCCCATATGTACCCTTTAATACTGTTCTGTATTGCTGGGGCTTGAGAACCTAGAGGTACAGTGGAAAATAAGCAATGGACAAAGAAGAAGTTTTCCACATTTGACACTGGTGGTGTGACAGTTGCAGGTTGTTACAGAAAGAGCAGGACGGGATATTTCAAACTCCTAAAGCCCAGAGCAAGGTACCATTCTGTGGTTTCCCCCTAGATCAGGATGGCATCATCTTACTAGATCCAACACCAAATGAGGTCATTACCCCAAGAGCACAGCAGCAGGAGTTGCTAATGTGTTCCAATATAGGACATCAGCAGCTTCTAACCCTTTAGGAAATCCCTTCTTCCTTTCTACTTCTGTAATACCTCTCTTTCTCCATTTTGCTCTTTCAGCCCTTCCAAAATAGGTCATTTCCCTTTATTAAGTTATCTTTATTCAAAATATCTGGAGTGTTTCTGTGTTCCTTACCAAATCCTAACTGATAACAAGATTTGAGAGTGCAGATCAGGAAAATGGAAAATAAAAACATGAGGCATTATGTCACATTCAGGAGGTTATAAAAAATTCCAAAGAGAACCTCAAAACTGGGACCCAAGGATTGGGTTGTTGACCTATATGAGTGCATATCATTACATGTGGAAAGTGGGTTCTATGAATCCTTGTCTCATGCCCTTACAATTTCTTCAGTTACCACTTGTGACTATGTGCAGAGCCTACTAAAGGCCAGGCTCTGGAAAGCCAAGTGGCTGCTACACTTGACTGCAATGACAGTGATGATGATCAAAAAGATCAGGTGGACCAGCTGTTTCCCACTGTCCTGGAGAGCTCACATTAAAAAAAAATGTCATTTTTACAGGAAGAGCAAAATGGAGAAGGAGAGGTATTATGGGGGGGACGGATGGGTAGAGAGAGAGAGAGGAGAGGAGAGGAGAGGAGAGGAGAGGAGAGGAGAGGAGACAGGAGGAGAGAAGGACAAAGGAGGGAAGGGACAGGGGAGGGGAGGGGAGAGGAAGGAAGGGGAGAGGAGAGGAGAGGAGAGAGAAACTGAGTTGGAACTCCTCTAAGGGCAACAACATTTAACAGTATTGTCTTTGAATGAATCCCAAGCAGAAGTAGCCTAACCTTGATGGGTCATAACCAGACAGATCCTATAGAGCAAATACTATTAAGATCTTCCTTGATTCTGGTTCTTTCCTAAGCCCTGTCTCCAACCCTCTCTGTAATAAGTACTATCTTTACTACTATGTTGCACTCCTAAATTCCTTTTCCACTATAATTAGCCAGAGTTGCCTGTAACAAAGAGCCATAAATTATACAACTAAGATCTTTAAGATCTTCTGTCTACAATGGCTATTTAGCAACCTACACTATATTCACTCTAATTCCTATTATAATCTCTGCTTCTCCGGCCATGCTTAGAGAAGATTAAAGAATAGTGGAGCATCATATCAGGTAAACAGAAATTAAAATCATAATGAGATATTATATCACATTCTCAAGGCTGAAAAATATCTGGAAATAAGTGTATGTTAGTATGGGAATGGTGTTAGAAGTATCACCTGGTACAACTACTTTGGAAATCTTCTGCCTAAATAATCTGTTAACCTGCTAAACAGGTTTGGCTTAGTTTATAACAGCAAGTCTTAGCCTCTTTAATATAGAACCTTCAGGAGAAGGATTTAGAATTCCATAAATCCTAAACTTCAAAAAAAATTTAACTGGCTCATAATAATTGTACATACTTATGAGATGCAATGTGATATTTTAAAACACCATGTAATGATCACATCAGGGTAATTGCCATGTCCACCCCCACTTATCACATCTTTGTGTTGGGAACATTCAAATCCCTCTCTGCTGGCTATTTTGAAATATACAGTCAATTGTTATCAACCAAAGATATACTGCTGTGCCATAGAGCATTGCTGGTTATTAGTACTAGTCAACTATACCTTTGTCCCAAAGATTTTTCCAAGTGTCTTTAAACATGCTATATATAGACTTGGAATACTCAAAATACAGATAGAGTTTGAGAAAAACACTTTCCTACTGGTATGTCCTAGTTCTGTATCACACATTCCACCCCCAACCTGAACAATCATGTCTATATTCTTGGTCCTGAGACCTAACTGAGTATCTAAGCCACTGCATCCCCATCTGCCTGTTGAGACTCCCGTTCATTGTTAGGTGCTGGGTTCCTACAGATACCTTAAGGTGTCCTAACTCAGGGAAGAGCTCACTGCGTGAAGCGGGACGTGGAGGGGCCACTTGTCCTCCCCATACCCTTTCATGCTCTGGTCTTCTTGGGCATTTACATCACTCCCTGAACCTGCAGAGAAACCTGCTGCTTGGGCTTTGCTACAGCTCAGGAGGAAGATGTGGTCCCAGGTCATCTCCTCACCCAGGTTCCTCCTGCTCTACACTTAGTCAGATCATGTGGATATGACCCCACATAAGATCATGAGGCTTAAAAATCCTTTCTCTGGGGGTGGGCAGGACTGGAGTGACAAAGCAAAAAAAAAAAAAAAGAGAGAGAGAGAGACTTGGGCAGATAGGCACCAGAAAAATATTGTGACATCTGCTCATGAGGTCACCACTTAGCATATGGCCATTTCTGAAGCCAGATTTTGGCCAGAATAAGAGCTGAGCTAGCTAGGTCTCCTCACAGAGAAGAACTAGCCTTCATGACTGATGAACAGATAAGATGCAAATGAGCCTGAAATTCACAGACAGATGGGCCACGAAAGAAGGGAGAACTGGGAAGAACAGAGCCCCAGAAGCCTCTGGGGTGGGCAACTGAGAAGACCGGGGCAAAACACCAGGCAGTTCAAACTACAGAGATGCTGTCACAGAGGCTGTTGTAAGGGACAGCTGAAGCTCCATTCCATCATAACTCAGAGAGGAGCCAGGGGACGTCATCGTGATTATCTTTGCTCCTTCAATTCCGACTTCTCCTCACCCCTATTTTTGTTGTCCCTGTGTGGTTCCAAATTGCGAAGATCACATGTATAAAATCCTGGCTTTAATTCTCAGCCCTGAGAACAAAAAACAATGAAAACCAAACTAGTTAAAAGTGAAATTCAGATCAGCATGTTGTGAGTTACTAAATAGCATTTGGATCTTTAAGACAAGAATCGAATAGTATAAATTAGTGTTCTTATTTAAAGCAGTTCTGGCCAGCACTAAGAAAAAAGGAATATTTTCGAGGAATATCAGCTCACAGAATCAACAGAAAGCTAGAGAACCAGGCTCAGAAATGTGTCAGATACTCTGGACAGCCAGCAAAAATAACCCGTCACTCCTTGGGGCCTATCTAGGTAGTGCAGTGTTTCCACTGCCATGTGCCGCTGCAGCTAAGGGACATTCAAAAACAACATGGCTGAGCCCCAAATTTCAAAGGCTCTGTGTCTCCAAACACAATGGCTGAGGTGTTACCAAATCTTAGCAAGGCTCCTTCATGGCTTAAAGTGTAGCACCTGATTGGCTGAACTAAGATCACACAAGCCAGCTTCCTTGTGGCCTGGTCTGAGAGATGATAGATAGATAGATAGATAGATAGATAGATAGATAGATAGATAGATAGATAAAGAGACAGAGAGACAGAGACAGAGACTCTGCCCTTTGCTTGTTAGTATCAACTCTAAGAGAGGTCTGAAAAAGAGCTGCCCAAAAACTAGAACATCGGTGCCATTTGCTGATCCTAAAAAAGTTCTAAATGTTCACTACAGCATGATAACATTACATGGTGCCGTAAATGACCGTGATAAAATGAGGTTGGGAGGACTGCATGGGTAAACGGAGCGGTGTATCCAAATGTGAATTTGCCAGATGAGGGCCATTAAAGGTTTTTAATAGGAAATTGCAGGACATAGCTCGTTCTAAGATCACAGAATTGGAACCAGAGATGAGAACCAGTCCAGAGAGCCCAGAGCTGCAGGGAACAAGCTGAGGAAGATTTGAGAGCTGTGTCAGGCAGGGCCAGGACCTCCGCGTGGACAGAGACCCCTCCACCAGGCCACAGCAGGCTGCTGCCGCCAGGGGTTCCAGCAATGCTCTCTGTGTAGGATATGCCTCAAAGACAGGCCTTCCAGGATGCCCACTAGCACTGCCACTGCAAGTTGGCAGTGGTCAGCTCAGAACAGTTGGATGCATATGAAGAATTTATTTCTGTCTAAAAGATTCCCTTTCTGACTTTTCTGCAGTAAGCACGTGCAGCTTTTATAAGCAGGGGAAAGAAGGATGAAAGGAATAAGACAAACTCCAGCACAAGTTGCCCCTTTCTTTTCTCTCCCTGTCAGAGTAAATAAATCATCTAAGGATAACAATTAGGAACTAAATGCGCAAGAGGGAATATATATCTGGTGTGTGTGTCAAAGAGAAAATTTAGCAAACTATAAATCTGTAAGAAACCAGCCCTTGGCCCTCATTGTTTGGTCTGGTTTGGGTTGATTGTCAATTTAATAGCTCCTAACTGGGCTCTCACTTTGAAAAAACAAAACAAAACAAAAAAAACCTCTAAAAATCCACAAAATTTTTAATTTGACAGGACAGAAATCTCAGCCTGTAGGCTCAGCAGCCCTCCTCTGGCCTCCTCCTCCATCACACGCATGTTTTCCGGAAGGCCCTCTGACAAGCACCAGAGCAGCCCATTTGGGTCCCCAAGAAAGCACAGGGACTGTTTTACGGCTGTGAGGAATGGCTCCTTGGAGGGTGTGTTCACTCACACGGAGGGGAGCAGAGGCCTTGCACAGAGAACTAAGCACTGAGCCTAGCAGGCTGAAAGAAGGGAGCTGCCCTGGTAGGACATGTGTGTGCCTGGAGGTGCCAATGGCCCTTTACATCCTAGACACCAGGGCCAGGTAAGGAGCAAAGGCCCAGGAAGGGCCAGGGCCCTGGGTATCCAAGAGGTCTGAGCTGAGGAGCAAGCTAGGGCTTTGTCAGATATCTATGTTCAACCTGACATAGGTCTCTGGGAGTCTGTCCCACCCAGCCCCAGGAGACAGGGACCTGCCTGCCTTCCCAGACCACTGGGCCTACCCTGACTGTCCGCATATCTCACTGCATGTCCTGATCATTCTGTGTTTATTGTCCCTGCTTCCTTGGTTCCATTTTAGTCCTATCCTATGGCTCTCTTCTTGCCATGGAGTAAAAGCAATGCATCACGCCTCTCTACTGGCAACAAATCACTGCTAAGAGGTAGCAAAGAAAGGTGTTAAATGAAGGGTTAACACCCTAAAGGGATTCTCTCCCTGTGTGAGTGCACTGATTAAAAAGAACTGTAAGGGAAAAGGTGGGGACAGTCACACATTTGAGAGAGTAGGAAGATTTTATCACGGAAGGTCCTTAGAGTTGTCAGCGCATGGTGATGATAGAAAGCAGACAGGCTTTGCCTTGCTTTTAATTATTGCCTTGTTAGTCTCCATAGACAACCTACCTCCTTTTTTTTTTTTTTTCACCTAAGGCAGGCCACTCCAAACTGCTTTGTGGTACAAATGTCCTGCACTTTTGCAGTGTTTCTCATTAATAGTCTTGCCTTGACTATTACCAAATTGAAAATGACATCCACAGATGAAGATGATGGAGGCCAGGAGAGGCTTAGATGTCATGTAGCCTAATCCCTCATTTCATAGTTAAGGAAACAGGTACAGAAAGATGATAGGACCTGCCCCGGTTAATGACAGAGCTGGGTCTCACCCCAAGCCTCTGGGCCTCTGTCTCTCTCACAGAAGGTGGCCGAGCCAGTTCAGGATTGAACAGTTATTTATAGATACCTTTCCCATTTCCACCGAGAACTTCCTCTCAACTACTGAAGGCTCTAACAAAATAAAGAGATCTGTGTGGACCCCATGAGAGCTTTCTGAGGATCAAAACCTCTCCTCTGATAGCCACCCAAATGTGGACTTAATGTATCCCCTGGACTTTATTCACAGAATGTCTCTGCTTTACTGCAATAAAAAGTAGGGGGGGGGAAATCCCTTCTCCAGGGTGTGTGGGCTTCAGGGTCAGCGCTTCCTGCGCTGCTGACTTTTATGGCTTTTTCAATTGGTTTCTCTATGCAGCTTGTGGCATTAATCACTCAGCATCATTCTCTCTGAAGCAAGGACTTCTAAAACCTCAAGTTGCTCCCAGCTCCCCTGCTGCTGAGGACAGTGAGCTCATGGCCACCTTTCCAGGTCCCACCTGTGTCCTACAGATCCAGTGGTCAAAAACAGTGACACATCTGGAACATATTTACCATGTATCCTGCCACCCTTGTCCATAAGAAAATTTGCTTCCCAGCCCTGTGAGGCAGTGGCCCAAGGGTCACTGGTACATGAGCAAGCAGGTTCAACATCTGACAGAACTGAGGACCTTTCTAGAATAAATTAGACAAATCAATTGCTCCCCTACTTCAGAAAACCATGACCTGGCATACTCCACAAACAGACTGAAGACGTGGCAATTGTCCACTATTTTTAGATTATCCATAGCATTCTTCTCATTAGCCCAAGTCACCCAAAGTTCACAGTGGGTGTGCCTGAATGATTGCCCAAGTGACTCAGCCTCCTGATTAAAACAGACCCAAAAAGCTGTAAGTTCACTTTTGCTTATCGAATAAAGTGTCAAGCACTAGTAGGATATTAAAGATTTCTTAAATTGGCTCCAACTGACCTCACCAGCTTCATCATCTATCACCGCCAGAGGTCCTTCCTTTCTTCCGCGCATTTCCACCATGTATGTCAAATGCTCAGTCCTTTTCCAGAATTCAGCTAAAGTCATTGTGTCTAAGTGTGTACCTTGGCAGCACCTGAGATGAGCTTCTTTACCTCCATCTTAGACTCACCAGCCTGCATGTAATCATGTTTCCTTCTCTATTCCTTCTGCCCAACTGTACGCTCTAGGCACTCCCCTGCATGATAAATGTGTGACCATAAAATGTCATTTAACATCAGTCTCAGTTTCATCGTCTGTCAATGAGAAGAATGGTACCTTTGTACAGGGTTGTATGGAGGAGGAATACATGAACTACTGCATCCAGTTAGCGCTCAATAAACATCTGCCATTAACTTGATCTTTATTCAAGACATGGGGGCTTGCACAGTAGCTCAGTTGTTTAAAGTTCCCCCTTGGGCAAACTCAGTCAGGTGCAGGGGGCCACAGTTCAATCCCCAGCTCCACATGCACCACTAGACCGGGCCTTAAGGCAGCCTGACCCGAGCAAAAAATATATTTTTTAAATCCTTCTGAAGTTTTTAGGATATCATGTCTGCATCTTGTCCTCTGAACAATAGTACAAAGACAACAATATGCAAATTATACTAGTTTACAATATTGTAAACATCCTACTGGGCCTGGCGGGATGTCTCAGTGGTCTAAAGTGCCTGCTTGGGAAAGCTTGGGCGGCTTCAGGGACCGCGGTTCGATCCCCGGCACCACATGCTGCTCCAGCCCTGCCATCGGGGCAGGCTGAGCTGGCCATAAAAATGCGTGAATAAACAAACAAAGGTTCTGAAACAAGAAAACAAAGAAAATAAAATAAAATAAAAAATTCTTTAAAAATTAAAAAAAAAAAACATCCTACTAACATGTTTTGAAACTGTTTCATTGCTATTTTATCTTTTTTCTCATTGAAATGAATAAAAATTATTCAACAAAACAAAACAACAACAAAAGGGGGCCATGGAGATAGCTCAGTGGCATAAGCCCCTGCCTGGCAAGCACAAAGTCCTGAGTTGAATCGTGGGGATGGCAAAACAAAAGTACAATTTAAAAAAATAAATTAAAAAAATGAAGCAAATTTTTTTTGAAAAGACATAGACAAAGTCCATACTTGTTGTCCTTCCTGACATCTACATCAATATCTGTCACACAACACTTCATACTTTTTCTTGTCAAGTAAATTGACCAATCAACATATTACAGCCAAACCTCGCCTTTTGCCATTTGTTAAACACTACGCTCCTTTTGTAACTTCTTACATATTACTTGCAATCTTTATTCCTTCCCCCACGGCACACTTGTCTGCCTGGCATACTCCTACCTTCCTTGAATACCGCTACATGTTTTCCACCTTCCCAGACTCTCTTGAAGCAGATTTATGGGTGCTTACACAGAAGTTCATCCACACCTTTCTTCTCATGTTCACAGCTCTGCCCCACCTTCTAAGTATTGCCATTTTTTGCTTATGTGCCGACCCCTGCCCCCTTAAGACAAGTTTCTAGAGCAGTGATTGACTGATATATGCATCCACCTGGCCCAGTCCCAATTCAGCAGCAAGCCCAGTGCTGGCACACATTAGAGACTAAATGAAGAAGAGGTTCTCTGATGACCCAGAGATTAGATCCTGTGCCACAGAGAAAGCGAAGGGAAGAAAAGGTAAGGACCTTTCCTGGGGGAGCAGGGAACCTGTGATGTGCTCAGAGCAGCAGCACCAGTTCTTTGTTTCTTCTACATTCAAACAAACAACAAAGTAATTTAAAATAGAAAGAAGCATTATCTACTGTCCTATTATACTAACACATCATCTACTTTGACTTTTTTCCCTTACAGTCTTTTATTATGCACATGCATAATCTTACATAGCTACAGTCAAAATGTAGATAAAACTTGGCATGCTGCATTTTTGTTGAAGTAAAAATCAAATAATTTTATTTTTAAAAATAACATTTTCCCAAAAATTCAGGAGGCTGAGGCAGGAGGATTGCTAAGAGTTTGAGGTCAGCCTGGGATGCAAAGTGAATTCAGTGCCTGCATACTAAAATCTTGGCAGAAGGAGGAGGAGGAGGAGGAGGAGGAGGAGGAGGAGCAGGAGGAGGAGCAGGAGGAGGAGGAGAAGGAGGAGGAGGAGAAGGAGCAGGAGGAGGAGGAGGAGGAGAAAAAGAAATCACACTTTTGCAAGTTACTATGCTATCTACAAAACCATTCATTTTGGCTAAATTATCACTACTAAGCTAATTACACTGGTAATACTAGTAGTAACATCATTGCTACTAACTTATCACTCTGATTATTTGCCATAACACTATGCCAAATCATTTTCGTGGACCATTTATTCCTAATTGGTGGGATATTTTTCTAACATTTCTGCCTCAGGCTTTACAATTTTACAATTTTCCTGAAGTCTTGACAAAAGAGCTAGCTTTCCTTCTACCCTCAGAAAGCAAAAGTGAGGTGTGTGAGGTCAGGTGAGGCAAGAGCCTACTGTCATAGCTATTGGCCTCTGCAATAGCTATGGGCTTGAGGATCCAGAGGGTCTTTTGAGGGTCTTGTCAAACCATCAAGCCCACCCTAACCCAGTCCAATTGAAACAGAACCTAGAAATGAAGCAATAAAAGATTTCAGAAGATCTGCAGGTGGTTACTATCCCAGTGGCTAGCACTGGTCTTAATTCTACCAATCAGAAACTAGCAATGGCATCATATAACACCACTAGGTCCTCATTCTGGAGCAGCTCAGATGCCACCTGCTGGGCTGGCTTTCTAGATCATAGGGATGAAGTGATGTGTTGGACACTCGTGACAGTCATTCAAAGAATTATTTATTGTACACCACACTGAACAAAACATCTCTGAATGCCAGGCAGACACTGCATATTTGCCTATATGATATATACTGTATTGTATATCTGCCACATTATACCTGTCTGCACTGTATATCTGTCATACTGTTATATCTGCATAAATTTTAATAGATGTCTTAGAATTGACACATCCAAAAAGGTAGCTAATTTATTCTGGCCAAACCAGCTGTTCCAGTGGTCTTCTAAATCTCAGTGAGAACTCACACTTTACAATTACCCAAACCAAAATATTGGGCTCCTCTCTGAGATCCCTCCTCTGACATCCCACACTCCAGCCCCTGGGTGAATCATAGGGTATTTCCCTTCTAGGTAACTCCAGAATGCAGCCATTTTTCATTATCTGTTCCACTGTAACAGTGGCCACAGCCATCCCTTGAGTAGATTACTGCAACAGATTATGAAAAATTTGCTCTGAAAAATCTTCCGCTGCCCCTTTCAGACTTTTCTCTACCCATGGCAGAGTATAATCTTTTAAAAAATTCAAGCCAGATTGTATCACTCATCTCTAAAGCTTCCAGACTCTCTGTGTCTCACCTGGAGTGTGGTAGCTCAGAGATGTGTCACTTGTCTAGTCCATGAGAGCTCAAGTCTTTGGTCAAAAGTTCTAGATGTGTCTGTGGCTGAAATTACTCCTTGAATCTGTAGATAATAGACTGCCCCTCTCAGCATGGGTGGGCTCCTTCATTCAGTTGTTGAAACTCTAAAGAGTCAAACACTGGGCCCCTTCTGACAAAGAGGGCCCTCCCTGGCCTTACATCCTTTGAGTTCGGGAATGCTGGTGTTTGTCCTTAAACTGAGATATAGCGTCTGTCCCTAGGCCTCAGCCTTGCTGTTTTCAGACTGGAACTTAAACCATCAGCTCTCCCTGTCCCCAAGGTGTTGAGAGCAGATCTTGGGGATTTATTAGCCACTGCAATTTCACAAGTCAGTTCTTTACACACACACACACACACACACACACACACACACACACACTTCACATTGGCCCTGTTTCTCTGGAGATTCCTGCCTAACACACAGAATAAAATCTCAAGTCCTTGGATACTCAGAGCTTCCTGCCACTCCTCTGATCCTTTCCCCCTCTTGCCCGTTCAAACACTGCACTCCCACAGAGCTGGCCTCACGTACACCAAACGTGCCTCCCCTGAGGGCCTTTGCACCTAACAGGCGTCTTCTGCCTGGCAAGTTCTTCCATGAGGCTCACTCCTGCACTTTCTAAAGGTCCTCTCTCCACTAAATGTGCCTGGTGAAAGAGCACCTGTAGGTGCATATTGGTCTCAAAGGTGAAACAACCACCCCGCACACATACTATCACATCCCTAGCCACTTTCATGGCTTTAATTTTCTATCAGGCTCATGATTGCTTAGTATATTCACTATCTATCTGGTGTCTTTTCTACTCTAAAATGATTCACAAAACCTGACACAGAAATATAGCACACATATATGATATATCAAGAAGGGAGAAACATGGTAAAGAGCAAGCAGGGCTACAGCAGGAGAGAGCATTGTTTCAGCAGGGACAGGAGAGGTCTTCCTGCCTAAGGAAGTGAAACAGAATCTGTAGATGTGAGGAGGGCCAGCCAAATAGCTCAAGGGCCAGACAACTAGCTCAGCAGATTAAAACACCTGCAAGCAAGTGCAGAGGCAGGGGATTCAATGCCCAGGCCTGCCGTGCCAGCCCCGCCCCAGGGTCATGCTGAGATAGCAACTGAGACTGGGTGTGGTGTGTGCCTGTAATCCCAGCTCTTGGGAGGCTGTAAATAGGCAGACCACTAGGAGTCTGACATACTAGTGAGACCCTAAACACCCTGTAGACTAAACACACACACATGAAGAAGAAGAAGAAGAAGAAGAAGAAGAAGAAGAAGAAGAAGAAGAAGAAGAAGAAGAAGAAGAAGAAGAAGAAGAAGAAG